>JAPYYS010000497.1:0-88517 GCA_030522525.1 Campopleginae sp. 14b
AAGAAATGATGAAACGTAACGTCACCCACCGATACGTATAAATTGTCGGTTTAAACTGAAAAACGTAAATTGCTCTCGCGTTATAAATGCATCCAGAGATCGTCGTGTCAACTGGGTTTGACCAAAATATCAAGGGAGTGGGGACTTTTCAAGCACGAGGTCAACCGTGCACCATTCCCGATGTCCGATTGTTATTGTTACGTTCAGACGTGATGTTTTGGCTATTTTAATAATATCGTTCCATCCATCACTTCGTTTCGACGAGATATAAAAAATGTCACAAGTTTACCGAAGTTTTGACCTTGTCGAAATTTCAACATTTTCTTTGAAATACAAAGGCAGGTGGACTAGTTTTATTCTTCTAAAAAATTGAAAAAATTAGAGCATTATGGAGCCATTAAAATAACTTAATAAAATTTATTCAAATTAATTAATCTCAATTCTCAGATTTTTACTCTTATTTCCCTCATTTTTAACTAATTTTATAGCTTGGAGCAAAATTTCCCTAGGCTCACGTGATCCTGCATTAAAAAACCAAAAAAATGAGCCCAAGTTGAGCTCTTTTTGTTCAATTTTACCGGAGATATGAATTTTTCAAAATTGGGGTCGTTTTAACCCCAGGTTACTGGAGTAGGTAACAAAAGAATGAGGTTATCGAAAAAAATGTATTAAAAACAAGAAAAAAAAAAAAATGTATTCTCGCTTCGAAAATACAGTCTGAAGATTGACCACGAATTTTTATAGGTGTTTTCATTTATAATTGCAGGTGTGATAGCACGAAGACTCCGGATCACGGAATTAGGCGTACACAGAGAAATACAAGAAAAAATAAAAGATTAATTATCGCACAAACTCTTGCATCTTTACGTGCTCTATTTTCCCGCAATTCACAAATTTACGCCGTCCCGTAATTCGTGACCATTGTAATGAGTGTAGTATCGAACAATGCGATTATGTATATGACAACGACAATCTTCATTTGAGTTTATCAAAGTTGTCATGTTGTCAAGGCCTCCTTGTTTCTGCGAAATTTGAAGCGAATCGACTGTCCGATACCCAACACGTTATACTGTTTGTTGCTTTCCGCTCAGCCAAAAATACACATTCGCGGTTTGCAATCCCATTAATTTTCAATGCATTTTTACAGATTCGCAATTGTTTCCCATTTATTCGGAATTTTTACTCACGTTTGGTCTGTTTGTAGCATATCGAAATAAAATAATGAAAATACTCCTTCAAATAACACACTTAATTGCACCAAAACTTTCTATGTTCGTTCACTATGTAACACTTTTCCCAAGAATTCGTAGATTTTTTAACCCAACGGGTCCCACTTTCCTGTTGTCTTTACTGACTTTGGTTGTACCGAGCCCCCTCGAAATGAGTCGATACGTAACGATAAAATCGTATTTTCCCGCTCAGAGCGGTACAATCCGACGACCAGAGACACGACCGAGAATTAAGTCAGGGAGCGGCAGTAGGCAAGGTCATGTTAAGGTTACCTATCGGTCGTGCAGTCGGCAAGAATTTTGCGTCAAAGGCACCCCATGCGAGGTGACACGTTTTCGTTTCGCCAGGACAAATACTTTTTCTTCTCGAACTGTCATCGCGGATATGGTCAAGAAAAATGAGTATCTACTAATGTTTCTGGATTATTCTTCTCGCATTCACGAAAACTGATGAGATTGAAATAAAACTTGAAAAAAGCCGTCCCACAGATCGAAATTTTAATAGTTTTTTTTATGTTTCTACTGATTTTTCTTGACATAGAGTTCTGAATCGAGTGACCCGCATTCCCCCGTTTGAAAATGTCCAGAATATCCGGTGTCTTATGAGGTTAAATCATGAAATAATGACAATTTCAATCACCGATCAACACGAGAATTATCGAAAGTGTTTACAAACAATATCTGCACAAAGTTCCAGTGCGCGGCACGAGAGCGACACCCACGCATGGTGAAGCGTTGTGATTGGTTGTTAAAAAAGAGCAAGCCAATGACGAGCTCGAAAGATTTTGACGATAGACGAATCAGACGTGAGAATAGAACTGTTGGTTATTCAAATATTCCAGAAAGACTCAACAACGAATCCGAAGGAACAGTAGGAAGTCGAAGTAGCAAAAATTCTGCTTTCGTTATTGAGGCTTCGTAGATGCTCGAAAAATGTGTCAGGGCGCATAAAAACCACGCGAGTCCGGTCGACAATTGGGCCAATTTTCAACGCCATTTCTCGAATGATCGATATTGCACTTTTCTTCAGCTATATGGACAAATTTACGGTTAACGCGGGATCTATTTCAGTTGTTTTTTGGGTTTAGCTTTTCCGCGCATGTTTTTTCCGCTCAGGATATTTGCGTGTTAAAACAGAGAAGATAGAGAAATATATATATATATATGTTTATCTTTATACATGTATAATGGAGAGTGTGACGACGAGATCAGGCCGTCCTCATATATCTGTATGTCCTGTAATCTATAAGTTCAGTGTGTGATATAGCGGCGTAGAGGAACGAACGGGGTTCAGCTACGTCGCATTTTCCAGTGTTTGGCTCGTACACGGCGCGTCGCGTATCGACGTGTTGCCGAAGCAAATGTCAAGCGTTTATTCAACCTTCGTAATAGCGGTCTTTTTTTATATCCGATAATAAACAAATGTGATTAACAAAAACTTGGAGGAGTGACTTTTATTCGATAGTGTTTTTATCAGCAATGAGACAAGGCGAAAACATCGATGGGCAGATGCAGTGCAAAGGTATATGACATCCAGTCTTTTGATCTATATCGAGCAAGTTATTAGTGCAGTTTTTTTAATTATCATCGTAGACGTCCAGGTCTCGCTATGTACACATAACTATCTCATCTATATGCGTGCCTACATCACGGATGCATGTTTTCATTTCTATCTCGTGTTCAATACCCTTGCTCTCGGACAGTGTTTCATTCGCCAAAACAAAGGCTATGCGCACCGCCGTGACGCTCGCATCGCAACATACACAACTGCAAATATGTATGAGAGACCATGTACACAAAAGATCGAAAAGATACGTTTGCAAAAGCGATAGAAGGGAGTACGAACTTAACGACGATGTCATTGAAAGTGTTCGAGGATTCGTGACGGCATATCGACTTGTTTTTTCTATCGTCGACGTTTTTTCCTGCTGCTTGCGTGTCTACATATATGCAGGTGTACCGAATACGACGTAGAGCTTGTTTGGCTGACATGAAAAGTTTGCCGAGTCGACTGCGAGCTCCATTCGTAGTGAAAATTCATTTTATAATTAAAATATTTGCAATATTTGCAAGCAATATTTGCAAGAAATGAAATTCTCGATGTTTTTTTTAGCGGTTTAGAGAACTAAAGCACCAGTGCGCTCTCTTGTTTGGGTTCGATTGACCCTCAACCCGTGGGGGTCGTTTTCCTTCGGCATTCTTCGTACATTGCTCGATATTTGATGACAAAAAAATTCATTAAAAGTAAGAAAACAAAAATTCTACTCCCCCTTCGAAAATATAGTCTGAAGATTGACCATGAAATTTTGCAGGTTTTTTTATTTATAATTGCGGCTGTGATAGCGCGAAGACTCCGATTCACGGAATTCGGGTGCCTAACAGACGTTCGCGGATTGAGGGTTAATAAACGCCGCGAGGTTAGATTGATTGACAAAAACTTTTTCGATGTGAATTTTTATTTGATAACCGGATATTTCTTAAGATTTTTCGATGATTTTTCAAGACGACTGAATTTTCGTTAATAAACGAAATTATTCGTTTGTCTCCTGTCATCTCTTCACGACGGAAATTGGACGAACAAATTCACGCATTTTTAGAGTCTCGAAAGTATAGGCTCTCTCCTTACTGAACTCGAAGTCACGAACATAACTGTATAGTGTTTACTTGTATACACGGATGAGTTTTGTCTGCGTTTTTCGCCGAAAGTGCACGACTATCGTTGATAACAATAAAATTATTGACAATTTCGGAAGCCTGGAAAGTCGCAGACAACACGTTCGTAAATATCTGAAAAAAAACTTCATTGCCGCCGTAGGAATCGTGCAGGAAGGATAATTTGCTCGTCAAAATACTAAAAAAAGAGAGAAAACTCGTTAAGGCAACGAGAGATTCGTCACATTTGTGTAATTTCCGGTCTCTATCGATTACACGAAATAGAATTCCTAAGCACGAAGAACACGAGCCAGAAAAAGCACCAGAGTAATGAAACTTCAACAAGTCGAATATCTCAAGAAACAAAAATCCCTCCGGAATCCCGAAAAGTTAAGAAACTTCCTTTTTCTTTATTTTTGCAAAATTCATCTCACGATTGATTATTCCTCGACGCTGAAAATCTTGAAGCGAAATATAAAAATGTGCGATCGGGATTGATACAAAATTGAATTTTTAACATTTTTCCAAAAAAAAAAAAAACAAAAAAGTCGAAGAAACTGCAAGATTTTCGGGTTTTTTTTCAAATTTTCTACAACTACGCAGAGATTCTTGCGTAGTATTCTGAAAGCTCCCTCTCTCTCTCTCTCTCTCTGTTTCTCTCTCTCTCTCTGTCTCTCGCTCTCTCTCTCTCTCTCTCTCTCTGTCTCTCGCTCTCTCTCCCTCCCTCTCCCTTTTTCTATCCGGTTCTCGCTGACCGTTCGAGAAGGGGGATGTGCCAATGGATCTTCAAGTTCAAACCTGGAGGGGATATCCGTATTTACCTGATGCGTGAGCCTGTACGTGCTTGTGTATTCAGTACGAAAGAGCCGAGATCGCGATTTAGCATTTGTCGACCGGTTCAGCACGAAATTCCTCGATTATCCAATTCTCCATCTGAACTACTCTTATCCCTATCAACAGACTGTACTTTTTTGTAATCAATAATTTTCCGACCATTGTTCACAAATTTTTTGTCACTTTCGGTATGGAACAAAAAAGAGGCAGGAAAAAGAGGCTCGAAACTGGTTTCAGACCCAACCAGACGAAACGTGAGTTCTCTCAGGGAGCTGTTCACCACTCGCCCGGACGTTTCCTCACTAAAAACTGTAATTTTTCCGTTAATATGAAGAATTTACGACAAAAAAAAATCCATATTTGAAAATTGGCGTGGGGCAGATTGACCCAATGTGCATTTGTATTATTTTGAAATAATTTCGATTCTTCTATACATTTGTATTTGTATTTTCCATTTCATTATAAATATTTAAAAAATTAAAACAACGAGGAAGTAAAAAAATTAGAAGAGAAAATGTTGAATGACCTTGAAATTGCCGACTGTCATTTGGCCTAACAATTTGCGGTTATTTTCAATCTGAGGTGACAGAAAGTTTCCACTAATTTATTCAGCTATAAACTTGACCTTTTACACGAGGAAAATCTGTTTTCTCATTGCTGAACCGATCATTCCCGCGGAATCCAAATCGACGAACGCCTGCAGAAACTTTTCAGGTTTTCCTCAACAAAGCCCGTCCGTCTGATGGATGGAATTGCACGGAATATTCTCAACGGATATCCGATCATGATTTTACGAAATACTTAAAAGTTTATATAATCGAGATCGTACGATATTTTCCCCTTGTTTTACGTTTGATTTTCCAGTTTTTTTAAATTCTCGATCCTATTCATGAAATCTTGAATCTAAAAACCTTCAAACTCTAAATTTTTCCTTACGTCATTTCCGGTACGAAAACTCGAAACTCCTGAATGATTTTGTTCCTATTTTTACTCAACCCAATCGAAAAAATTGAAAATTCTTTTGCAAACTTGTTTTGAGGTGTTTCAAGTTCAATTGAAAATAAAAGTGGTTCGGGGAGATTTTCAGGATTATAATTGATCTCTGCTTTGGCGCCTACAGGTTTGTGCACCTGAACGTCCGCCTTGCAGAAACAAAACAAGCATTTTGGTTTTTTTAGATAAGAGAAATTTCTTTGCATCACAGAGATTGCAAAAGTTGCAACATCGTCATTGGCAAATACAGATAATACAAAAGATATTTGCTATCTTGAATGTCAGAGTATCAAGTTGTTTACACATGGGGAGAATTAAAAGTTCAGAATTTGCGTTTAAGAATAGACACAGGGGATGGTCTAGGACACGAGTGAATTTTTACTGAGCAAAATGTTAATTCCCATGGAAATGATGTGAAATTTTTTCCACATAAAATTGAATGTTGTATTTTCATGAAAATTTATATTTTGCACTATAAAAATCGCTAAAAATTTTTGATTGTCAAAATTTTTATCAAAAATTATTTTTCGTCCCTTAACTATTCGAATTTATTTCTTGTAAATGGATTTCGCTCACTTATTTTTTGTTTGCAAAGTACAAGACAAGGAAACAAAATAAAGTTGAGCTAATTTTTTTCCCTACTGCAAAATTCCAACGAACTGTGATTACGCGTTGTTCCAGCTGTTCCAGAGCGATCGGAGAGCAGGACGAAGAACCAGAGTCCACCGACCTTGTTGTCGAGTCTGCGGAGTGTTCTCTTTGTTATTGGGACAGTCGTAGCCGGATTTACAGCGTTTTGTAACTCTCTGACATGGTAAGAAGGCTTCGACATAAGTTTCAATCACTTGTCATTGATTTTTGATAAGTTTCGAATTTTTGACGATCAATCATCCCTTCCAAATGTTCGAATCACTTCACAGGCATCTGCAGAAGTTTTGGGGGGCATCGGGCGATTTCTGGCGGGCCAGATGGGACAAAATATTGGACACGGTCGGTGACGATCCAGTGACATTATGGGTTTATGGTATGGAGCTTCTCCCGCCCATTTCTGGAACAAAATTCCGATTCGAAATAAAAAAAAAAATTTAATTCGTAGAATCCAATAAAAATCCTTAATTAACGTTTTTGTTTTTTTTTTTTTGCTTTCCAGGATCGATGGCCCTCATGTTCGTTGTTTACTGGCTATTCGGTGGAATATACACAATATTGGACATAACAAACAGACCATCAGCATTGCGTCGTTATAAAATTCAGCCAGGAACGAACGAGCCCGTGGACAGACGAGCGCTTCTCAAAGTCATTGCTCAGGTCTTGTTCAACCAGTTCGTCGTTGGATTTCCGGTTGTTTATTGCAGTTATCTCCTCATGGAATGGCGGGGTTATCCACCGATGAGAGAACTGCCGACTTTCCATTGGGCACTTGCAGAACTCGCAATTCACATCCTATTCGAAGAAATTGGATTTTACTATTCGCACAGGTCTCACCTTTTGTTTAAATCGTTCATGAAAAACTCGCAGCTTTTTCGAGTAATTTTCATGATTTGATAGAAATTCAACTTCTACGCGGAGAAACAATTTTTATCAAAAATCACTATGACGTCGTAGTTCTCTGCTACTACATCCTCTTCCTGAGAGATTTTCCCAAATCCATAGTACATTTTCATCTCAAATATAACAAAAAATGTTCAAATTTGACAAAAATTTTCAAAATTTAGCCGAAAATGTGTAAGAACTTTGAAAATTCAGCAAAAATGGTGAGAATTGGAAAAAAATTGTAAAAATTAAGCAAAAACTGTAAAAATTCGACAAAAGTTTTAGAAATCTAGCGAAAAATGTGAAAATTTGGAGCAAAATGTGAAAATTAGACCAAAACTATAAAAGAATTCCGAAAAATGTGAAGATTTGACGAGAAGTTTCAAAACTTAGCAAATAATTTTAAAGATTGAGTGAAATTGTGAATATAAAAAAGAAAATGTTCAAATTTGGCAAAAAAACGACCGAATTTTCGTTATTTTTTCTGGAATATGCACGGGAAATGGGGATGTATTCGCTAAAATCTCTTAGAAAGGCGACATGGTACCAGAGAACTATGAGGCCATCGTAATTTTTGACATTATTTTATAAAAATAATTTTCCGATGTAAATTTTTCGTTTTCTTTCCTTGCAACAGGTTATTGCACAGTCGATATCTGTACAGATATATTCATAAACAGCATCACCAATGGACGGCGCCGATCGCGGTGACAGCGATTTATTGCAATCCGATTGAGCACATATGCTCAAATCTTATACCGCCATTTCTGGGTGTCTTCATCGTTGGTTCTCACGTCGCAACTGCGTATTTGTGGTTCTCGTTGGCCATACTTTCCACTCTTAACGCTCATTCCGGCTACCATTTGCCTTTCTTTCCATCGCCGGAAGCCCACGATTTTCATCATTTGAAGTAACACATTGCGTTGAATAAAAGAAATTTTTTTCGCGTAGATTTTATTTTCTCAATTATAATTATTTTAATTAAATTTTTTCTTTTTCACCGATTATTTTTATGCTCCCAATTTTATTATGATTTTTTTAATTCGAATTATTTGAAAATATCTCGTTTAATTAGTTTTTTTAATAAAAAAAAATGAATAAAAAAAAAAAAACAAATTAAAAATATGCGTATTTTGCAGATTCAATCAGTGTTTCGGAGTTCTCGGAGTCCTGGATCGTATTCATGGCACCGACACGCAATTCCGCAACTCACGAGCTTGTGCTCGTCACGTAATGATGCTGAGTCTCGTACCACCGAGAGAAGCATTCCCAGACGAAGACAAATACAGCAAGTCTAATTAGAGAGTAATTGAAGTTTGTGTGGAGGAGTTTACGTACGAAAAAAGAAGCGGATCGAAGTATGCGATTCGAGATGCGACGCTAGATCCAAAAAAACGAAATGAAACTAAATTGACAGTGAAAATGAGTGCGAAGAGTTTTCCAAACGTTCCAGAAGCTCGAATTACTATCGCCAACCATTTTTATGTTCTTTTTCATAAATATTAAAATAATTTTTTTTTTCACTCGAAGGAAAAACCAGCAACTGTGCGCACTGAACGAATTATCAAGTTAATTCCGGGTCATAAAATTCACCATAAAAATCGCCGGGACAAGAAAAAATGGGCTAAAAATTATTTATTTTAATTTTAATTTTAATTTTTAATTGTCGAGCTTCTTCGGTCTATGGCATCGAAAAACTCGACCAGGATCTCACGTTTTTACGGATTTCGTTCGATCCGAGAATAACGACGAGATAAAAATTGAAATTCGTTAATTTGATGAGAAATGTCAAAATTTGACAAGAAATTTCAAAATTTCACAGAAAATTTCAATATTTGGCAAAATTTCGCTGCATTTTTTTTTCAATTTTAACGTGCGCGCGACGGATTTCGTTTTAGGCTCGCGAATCCCGAGTTTTGGTTCGGAATACCATGATGGAAATCCAAACCGAAATCGAAACCAAAACTTGCAAATTTTTCATCATACGACAACGTCGGAATCTCAACAAATGCCAGTTTCCTGCTGCCTTTGGGTCCGGTTAGTTTTGCAAACTTGTCGATGGTCGAGACTTAAATATTGGAGAAAAAATAATTCTTTGAAGAAATAACGCATCGGGCGTTATATTCGTTACGAAGGAGAATAAATAATCGGGGGAAAAATGGTGGGAATTAAGATTGACGATGCATCGCGGACATTGGTGCATAAAAAAAAGCATAAATATATAAATAAATGAATCAATGTTTCGTAGGGATTTTCAATCACTACGAATGTTATATTCTGGACGCACATTCAATGAACAGCGGTTTGTTTTTTATTTATCTTTACATAGGTCTCCGTCAAGATGTCGATTTGCAGAAGCGATGGAAAAGAAACAAAAAACAAAAACATATAAAACAAAGCACTATTTTTATATTCGTCCTTCCTTATTTTCGTAGTCTGGAAGTAGAAAACGTAGGCAAAGTTCAAATGGGACCTTGTTGTGCACTTGGGATTTTCTTTGTTGTTGTTTTTTTTTAAGAAAAGATTTTTCATCGTTTAATCGAATGAAAAAAGTTGATACGTTTTTTTTCTGTTATAATTGTTAGCAGGAATCTTACCGCGTGTTATCTTAGTCGAACACGAATAGTTTATTGTAATTATCGTTCTGGACGCGAAAGTAGAAAAATTTTTTAACCCGCGATCCGTCAACGTCTTTTAGGCCCACAAATTCCGTGACCCGGGGTCGTTGCGCTATCACACCCGCAATTGTGGATGAAAAAATCTGAAAATATTCATGGTCAATCTTCAAACTGTATTCCCGGAGCGAGAATAGAATTTTTTGTCTTTCTTATTTTCAATGATTTTTTCTTTTCATCAAATATTAAGCGATGTGCGAAGAAGTCCGGACGAAAACGACCCCGTGTCATGGCCTGAAGGCTTTCATCTTCCGACCGTTTAAGTAGAGGCGTTAAAAAAGGCACAGAGTCGTCTGGTTATTAATAAGCCGCTTATTAATTATTTTATGTGATAATGTTTTAATTGTAAGCTTTATTGGGACAAAAATAACCCCGCGGATTGATGATCAATAGATAATAAGCAGCAGAAACATTTTAAAAAACAATTTAAACTTATGAATTTGCGGATATCGATGTATAAAGGGATTTTTGTATGACAACTCGAAAAGTTGCAGATTAATTTACTAACTAGAATCCTCGATAAGTCCTTCCGAAGTTTTTCAAAAATCGAATTTTTCTACGATTCCACACTTTTTTCAGTCAAATGTTTTTTCATTTTTCCTTCCGTCCTGGAGTTCTCAAAATATTTCCGGTTGAATGAAAAACCTTCGGGAACCGTGTCCATCCGATTATAAAAACTGGCCGAACAGTATTTATCATTTTTCCCCAACAAACTTCCATGTACTCCCAAAAAACATGAATTCCAATGTGTGCAATAAAAATAACGAATAACATTTCTCAGAATTTTGGCAAAAAAAAATTCGTCGTTAATTTTAAAGCTAAAAAATTAAACGAAAAAATATTCTGTCCATCAATATTGGTGAGCGAAGATCGGATTGTTTTTCAAAAAAAATTCCGAGTCGGTGTTTTATCCAACGACAAAAATATCGATCACTTCCCCATTTTTTTTGTTCCTCATTTCCAGTCGCTTCGATGTAGTGGCGTGTGTTTTTTTGTTCTGCGTTCAGATTGAATGATCGAGAGGTTTGAAGTTTTTCAATTATCCGTCTTTATTGATGTGTAACTTACGTGAAAGCTCTCTTAATAAAAAAAAAAAATAAAGTGAAAAGAAAAATGGAGGAAAAATTTCAATACAGCTGGAAAAATATTTCTGCTCGATGATTTTGGAGTCTGGAATTCTGACCGCTCCCTCCTCTCAAAAACTCTTAACAGATAATCAATATCAACGTGATAGTATATTTTCAGTATTTGTACCGAAATATGTATATACATATATATGCGTATTTATAGATTTTTACAAGTTTCCTCTCGCACGGTATAAAAATAACTGTAATTATTGCTCTGTTATACATTCATAAAATATTCAATTTTCAATGTACAATAGAACTAAGCAAAAAACATTAAATTTCTTTCGTCGATTATTTCCAATAGTTTTTATCTGTTTTTTAATCCTTAACAATGAAAAGTTGGCTGCTATCAGGCCACACGCGTAAATTCGTTGCCTTTTGCGCCAATGACGTCAAACTTTGCATCGTTGAACTGTTTTGCTTTTGAGATGAAGAATCGACGATTTTTGTCCACGAAAATAATTGGATGCTGCGGTGAGTAACGAAATGACAAAAAAAAAGGAAAAATCTTTTGGCGGCTGTTCCAACGACGCAAGTTTCGCAATCGTTTGTGAAACATTTTTCATCTGTTTGGGGAAACGTTTTCGGAGCCCACATTAACGTCGCAAATCTCTGTAAATCCCTCGTTGGGGTATAAAATATGAAATTGAAAAAATGCAATAAAAGCTCAGTACGCTTAGCCCGATGAGTGTTCGGTTTATACGCGACGGAATTTTTCATTTTGAGAATGAATATTCAACAATATCTTTCTTCTTACAAATCTGGACGTTCAACAATTTTTTTTTAGGACGACGACGTAAAACGACGATTGAAAGCGACGATGTTCTTTCGAATACAGATTTTTGTCTTCCTACGTGTCTCGTAAGGCCAGTCCGTTTACCTACAATTTTCCCAACATATTTACATATCGAGTTGACAAGTCACACCAAAATTGTCACGATCTAAGGCTAATAAACGATTATCATGAGTTCGTAAGAGCTTCCTGCTTCGGCAGCTTCCACATTGCTTCTTTTCGAACTTTAACATTGTCTCAACAATTTATCACGTGCATGCAAAATATTGTTGATATGTTTTTTATCTTTAAACCGGAATCTACGTTCCCTTTGGGAATCTCGAGTTCGAGTCCGCTGCAAAATTAATAGCAAATCGTCGATTATCGTTATATTATTGTTCACTTTTCTTCGCGGTAACAACATTTTCGCAAGCAATAAGGATTCGTTCGGCTTGTATAATATTTCTCTTTCACGTTCGCCTCCCGAAAACGAATGCAGTTATAATGTCGAGTTCTTCATCGTTCGAATGCAACGAAATCTTATCGTTTTTTATGGCCGAGCATTCTCTGCCATTCAAGAACTGAATAAACAAATAAAAATTAGAACGACAGGATTAACCCTCCGATAGCGCACCCCCTGTGAGTGCATATCGGGTCAATCTGACCCGGGGCATTTTTCAAGTAATTGTATTCCAGCGAATATGCAGTTTTCGCAGAAAATTTCACCATTTTTTCTGTTTTGGGTCAAATTGGAAACTTCTTCGGGTCAAATTGACCCAGTGCGTCCTCTAAGGGATAAATTGCACTTTTGATATGAATTTTTTGGTTTTTTTTCTCTAGAGACGTTTTTTGCAGTAAATTATCCATTTTTTATGACCCTAATTTTTTTTTTGTTTTCTACGAAAACGAAAATTCAATGCCAAAACACTCGTTGCCATTAAATGCCAAAGAAAAGGTTCATTTCACTCGAAGGATCAATTATCAAAATAATGAATAAAAAATATACTTTTCATTGTTTTCCACCGATGAGAAGTTCAGTATCATCATTTCTCGTAGTACCATAAATTCGCAACTTCAGGCTCCAAAAAAATGTTGAGTATTTTTTTTTTTTTACTTCGAAAGTGGAAAAAAATTGAAGTCGATATAAAATGCAGAGATATCGGAATTTTTTCGTTGATCTTCAAAAATGGAAACTTGAATGAAGTTCATTTTTTAAATGATCGATCATTTGCAGCTATAGTCGTTATACATTCCATCTATGAGAAAATCCATTCGCCTGTAATGTCTCTTGTCCCAACAGTCCCGTCCTCTCCTGTATAGAAGAAACGTTGCTCCTCCGAGTAAAGGAAGTGCCATTATCGTTATTATCACTGGAATAATGTAGTCGATTTTTCGCGGCATACCCAGAGGGGGAGTTTTTGTTGGCGAAGCAGGAATCGGCTTGTCCGCTTCCATCTCGCCGATCGTCACTGTCGGCTTAGGCTTGAATTGTTTTGCAGTCGATTTCGTGCTCGCCAACGTCGAATTTGTAGCAGATTTTGGCGCTGTCGTGGCCGCCGGATCAATCGGCAAGGATTTTGTGGAATTTGTCGTCCCATTGGACAAAACCTCGCCGACGAGAACTCTCGAGTTGTCCAATGACAAACTCACGTTCGTACGCTCCGTCGTCATCGACTTTTCAGTCACATTCGAAGTTTCCACATTGGAATTTCCTGCAAACGGATAAATTCTGTCTTCTCTGTTTTTCCCTCGAGACTTTGCAAGCTCCTCAGCCTCCTCAATCGCCTCCGTCGACGGTTCCATCGTCGTCGATAACTCTGGACCCACTCCCTTTCGTGCCGTTATTTTGGATGGCGCCGCAACTCCTTTGCGAGCAACCACTGACGCGTTTCTCGTTTTTGGCAGCTTGCTTTTCGAATTGTCGCTCACCTCTCCAGCCTCCAGCAGTTTCGGAGATTCAGTCGATGTGTTCACTTTCGCTTGGGCCTCGGAATGGTATTCCGTTGATCTGTCACCATCTCCGTGTGAAATCGGACCTCCTTCCGCCAGCAGAGGAAAACTTTCCTGAAATATTAACAACCGTGAGTTTTTTTTACTTCAGAAACTGGCTGAGGCGATGGATTTGCCAGCAAACTTTGAGATGTGTGAATAAAAATTTCTCAATATCGTTGAACTATATACAAAAACACTCCGTCAGCCTAAGCAGGAGAATGGCAAAAATGCGCTGACTGGGGACTTTTCGCACTCGATAAAACAGTGTCAGATATTTTCGATCCAAAAAATTGCAATTTCCTGTCTCGCACTCACATAGAAATTGACTCTCAAATGCAACTTTTCTCCTGGGAGAACAGAAAAATAAAAACGAATTCTTCCGAGATGATTGAAATGAATTTTGCATTAATTTAAGAAATATATTCGATGTTTGATTTCGTAGATTTTTCATATATCCATAAGATGACACACATTTGGTCGATTGACACGATTTATCTGATCTGGATGACAACGTAAACATGAGAATTGAGTAATTTTTATCGAACAGGAAATATTTGAAAATAGACGAACAGATGAACGAATGACTCACATTGTTGACACGTTTGTTGACGACGCCAGGTTGGAGTGTCGTAGAGACAGGACGGTTCGTATCACGTGCTAGTTCAAGTGGAAAAGCACTACGATTGTGCTTGGGAAAGCCATCTGTCTCAGTTTTATTGACAGATGAGGTTAAAGCCAAAGTCGCGCACAAGACGAGCGCGATGGTCGTGTAAATTAACATGTTTGTTCGCAGTAAATTTGATTAATTCACTGACGAATACCGAAACGTATTGGAATATATTTACGAAAAGAAGGAAGGATGTATCAAAGAAATGTAAATGGAAGGAAAAAAAAAGAAAAAATAAATATAAGTGGCCCGAACCCACCGTACATTTAGTTATTCCATCACACACCTGACACACCGTCGCGCATACTGTTGCGCATACAACTGGGCCGTCAGTGACGAAAGAATTGTGTTTGCGAAAGTTTATTCTTATTATTTTCCATTTTTCGTTGTTTGTTTTCCCGTTAACCTCTTTCACAACAGTATTATTCATCAGTGGCGCTGTATTGTCCGCCAAATCTGTTGACGTAATCACATTTTTTTCTTCTAACTTACGGTTCATGACCATGAATTTTCGCGTCCAAAGTGTAGTAAGCAATTCGAAAAAGCTATCGATTCCGTATGTCGTTGAGGGGATGACATAACCTATTTCCGAGAAACGTCGATGTATCTGGCAACACCAAAAAAGCCTCGAAAAATAAATGCATTCTTCAAAAATGAGTGAAAACCGTCAAGAAAACCAAAAAACTGTTGAACTTCAACCAACTAAATGACGAACAGAGTGTATAATAGAAAAAAAAGAAACGGAATGATGTTTCGGAGTTTACAATGATGTTTATGAAGAATAAAAAAATATTTGTATCGTAGAAAAATGGTTTGAAATAAGTGAGAATCAAAATATCGAAAAACTTGTGAATGGGCAATTAATTAAGATGTAAATTATTTAACGAACATGTTGCGTGACTGTGAACTTGCCCATCATCTGATCTCCAGTGAGAAAAAATCCGTGAGTCATAACAACGACTCATGGAGTCCTCAGAGTCAGAGGCCGAGTTGTCGTTGCCCTCGTCAATTAGTTGCAATGACGAGAAGGATATTGACGACAAGAGTGACAACAACATCCAGTCGTCAGACAGCGGAGTGTCAACATCCAGTGAGACATCGAGCTGCGAAGATTACACCCTTAAATCAGGCCAGGACCAATTTCCCAGCAGTCGTCAAGAAAGCGTCAAACTGCTGCAAACGCTTCTGCCATGGCGGCAGAAACCCTCCACCAAAACGACGAGGAATATAGATAAAGTTGGCGGAACGTTAGCCCTGATACAACATCCTCGGCCTGCCAACTTGCCCGTGAAGAGCGCAGCCGAAGAGCGATTTCATAGAGAACAATACACAGCCATTGTGGCACAAGTGAGAAAAAAGGAAATTGAAGAAGAATCTGCTCGTCGACATCAACGCGAAGAACAGTTGAAACGAGAAGAAAAGTTGGCGGCACAGTCTGCTTTTTGGACCAACAGCATTCTGCCAAACTTTGACGCTCTGAAAAACACGAAAAAAGTTCGAGATCTATGGTGGGCCGGCCTGCCACCCAGTATTCGTGGTAAAGTGTGGAAATTGGGAATCGCCAATGACCTTGACATCAGCCCGGATGAATTCAACCTCTGCATTCAAAGGATAAACAGGGATAACCTTGTCGACGCCAAGGATGACTCGATTTTTGCTATAAAGTTGGACGTTTCTCGTACTTTTTCGAATTTGGGAGTTTTTCAAGAGGGTGGACCGCTGCATGACAGTTTACAGGCTTTACTATCTGCTTATGCAGTTTACAGGAAAGACATTGGGTACGTTCAAGGCATGAGCTTCCTCGGGGCTATTCTCATACTCAACATGGAACTCGAGGATGCTTTTGTATGCTTTGCAAACCTTCTTAACAAACCTTGCCACCGAGCAGCTTTCACTGTCAACCAAAAACAAATGGACGTTTATTACCGCGTCTTTTCGAGCGCCCTTGCCCACGAAATTCCGAAAATACATGTTCATTTCTGCGCCGCTGGTCTGAGCCCTGATCTCTATCTTCTTGACTGGCTCTACACCGTTTTTGCCAAAGCAATGCCGCTCGATATCGTCTGTCGAATTTGGGACGTTTACGTGCGCGATGGCGACGAATTTCTATTTAGAACAGCCCTCGGTATACTTCGCATGTTCCAGAACGAATTACTGGGCATGGACTTTGTCAGGTGCTCACAATTCCTCACTAAATTACCCGACAACTTAGAAGCCTCTGTACTCTTCGAAAATATTGCTAAAATCAATACGAGCATCGGTGCTCACAGCTTTCAACAAATTATTTCCCAGTCGTCTTGATCGCCCACCATTACTCAAAACTCATCGCAGTAACCAAAAACGAGAATCTCAAATTTTTGCAATTGGGATGGGAGGCCATTCCTAATTAACCCTTCGAGTCCACGTATAAGTGCATATTGGGTCAATCTGACCCAAGGTATTTTTCAAATCGTTCGATTCCCGTAAACATTCACTTTTCGTTTTTTTGTCCATATTTTATGACCCTGAAGTTATTTTTTTACGAAAATCCGTCGCCATTGAATACCAAAGAATCGGTGACAGAAATGGTTGGGATCAAAATGACCCAGTATGCACCCGAAGGGTTAAAAATAAGGGATCAGTAATTAATTTTCTCGAATGGTCGAAAAGATTATTGCTCTCTGGTCTAACGAAATTTTATTGCCAATTCCGTTCGATTAAGATTTTATCGTCGACGGAGATCAGACGATTTTTACAATTATTTCAATCAGTGATTTCTATATTTTTTTTTTTATAACGACGAAACAAGCAAATTAGAGATCTTAGTAATGATAAGTAAGTCAATTGAGATTGCATGTAAATATATCGGATTTTGAGGAACTTTCTAGTTGCCGAAAAGTCTATAAATGAATTCACTAAGGCAAATATTTTTAAGTCAAAGAAGCCTTTGGTGCTGGCCCCTTCGCCGGTTCACCGCAATGCTTATGTTCCACGAAATTATGGGCAGAATTTCTTTTCTTTTATTGAAGAATCATAAATATAATAATGCCGTCCGTGCATTGTCTCAATACTCAATAATATTTTTAATCGAATCGAACATATTTATCGAAATGTTTTTATTTCACATTAAATTCACGAAAATAAATCGTACTTTTTCGAATCTCATTGAACTCGTCATAGAATCTCTCCGATTATATTCACCCAAGTACACAATAATCATCACCTCATCCGCAATTGATTTTAATCGAACGTTATTTTTTTGTAATCTGGACGTACTGGACGTATTAATCGAATACTCAACCAACAATTAAACTCGATTCTTGTACCACAGATTCAGCTTGTTAGAATTGGAAGAATTGGCGAAACTTGGGCATGCCGACGAGATTTTCTTTCCAGCATGCGTAATATTTTTTTTTATTTCCACTGACCGCGTACTTTTCATTACGTTGATCAAAGCTTTCCTGTACCTATTGTTTGTTTACTATTGTGAATAAAGTTGGATTTATACAAAAGCGACAAAGTTACCTGTTCGTTGTCCATGTGTGCGAAATTCATTTGAATCCTAAGCCATATAAATAATACCGCGAATCATTATAATATTAATTAACCCTCAGAGTACAAGCTGGGTCATTTTGCCCCCAACAAGAAATAAATTTAGACCCATCAAATATGGATAATCGAGTTTTTAAAATTCTTTACAAAAAAATACATATTATGGCTGCAAATAAATTACAATAAAATGCATTTTATGGTTTCAATTCAAACATATTGAAATGCTAAAAATCGTATAAATTATTTAAAGATTATATTCAAAATATAACGCTGAAATGATATTAAAATGATAAAAAACGCCTTCGGTCAGATTGACCCAATATGTACTTACAGTTGTGCACTCGAAGGGTTAAATGATTAGAAGTTTGGAGCGATTGAATAAAAAGACGAAAAAAATCAATTTGGAATTGTTGTAATTATTCGTAATTTGGACATGAGTAAATTGTGTTGCGTTATGTACAGCGTAAATTTTCTAGACATCGAACTCAGGGTTCTGAATAAATAATATATATTCACAAGATCCATCGGATCGTTCTCCATCGAGATTATTTAATAATTATGCAACAATGTTACCAGGCATTGGGATTTTTGTGTTTTTTTTTCTTCACTTCGGAATAGACCCACGAGATCGATCAATTATAACGACCACATAATAAATCACCCCCAAAAAGATGATCGGAACAGCTCCGACCTCAGCAAAATGGTCCAATCACATTGTGGGCGTAATCGTTGCTCGTACCGCCTTCGATTAATCTAACAATAAATATTAATATTTTTCCTAAAAACTCGTGTTTTTGCATAACTTCGAGCTCGTGCTTTATCGTTTTATTTTCTTTGTATTCTTGCTTTCGGTACTAAGGATTTTTTATTTGTTTGTTCTGTACGAAGCGAAATATCCCATGGATATTGTTTTCGTGGGAAATGCTTCGGGATGAACTCACAGGACAGCTTACTGAGAAACTGCTTGGCAGTTTTTAAGGCGACGGGATGCTGCTGCTCTGTGAAAAGGAGAATCGAACAATAAGACACTAATCCTGAACCTCATGAATTCTTTTTCTGCCTTCAAACGCGTGGCCAGGGTCTAAACGCACCGGCCGCTTTTCTTTATCATAAAACTGGCCCTATGCTGATAAACAGACTTTTTCGTACATGATTCTCTTCGTTTTTCAGCAAGGAGGAGAATGATCTGCGAGAAGTTGATTTGGTGCGAATTTAGTTGATGAATAATGGATTCGAAGACAGAAAACCGAAAAAAATCAGCTGAACTATAATTTTCTAGAATTCGCGTGAGGGTGAGCCGTCTCCAGGAGTGAATTTTCAAAAATCCTTATTTTTTACCCACATAACAAACGAAAAAAAAAGGAAAATCTTCAAAAACCGAATCGCTCCTTCAATTTTCCACTCACGGTCATTCGCGCTTGTGTCTTAGAGCTTGTGCGCGTCCAACAGCAAGGAACGTTGGATCCTCGAGCATGGCACGCAAAACGGCGAGGAAATCAGCGGCTTGATCTTCGTCAATGGCTCTCCGATCATAGGACAAGGTCACCGTCATTCGCGTCACTTTCGTCAACGCAGAGTCTGCCAATCCAGAGAATAAAACAGAATAATTAATTCAATAAAATCAAATATAAATATCTTCCTATCATTACGGGAAATCTCCTTTTCTTTTCAATCACTTACCCAACTCGCTACGTCCCGTTCCGACAGCCAAAATCGCAGTCTGCGGAGGATTTATAATGGCAGAAAACTCCTTGATACCAAACATTCCGAGATTCGATATTCTGTCATAAAAAAAAAAGTTTATTATAAAGTTATCATAAAAATATTAATAAATAACAATGAATAAAAAATAATAATAATAATAATAATAATAATGAAATATAAACAATGAATTTTGAAAAATGGAAAAATCATAATAGATAATAATAATAAATAAAAAATATTAACAATCAGTTTTTTTTTAATTAAAAAACTCCGATGACTAAATAATAAATATTCACAATTAATTTCGAAGAATTAAAAATCCATGATAAATAATAATCATAAATAATGATGATATGAATGAGAAAATATTCAAATTTGAAAAAAAAAAAAAAAAAAAAAAAAAAAAAAAAAAAAAAAAAAAAAAGGAAGCGACGAAATTACAATAACGAACAAATATAAAAGGTCGATTATTAATTGTTAGTGATGAATTGATTGGATAATCATGATTCGATTAAAGATTGTTTGATTGACATTACGTGAACGTGCCGCCCTGGAATTCGTTCGGTTTGAGCGTTCCCTCGCGTGCTTTACCAGCGAGTTCCCGTACACTCGAAGAAATTTCTGTCAGGCTTTTCCTCGCACTATCGAACACTATCGGCGTTATTAAACCCGTTGGCGTTGACACCGCGACCGAGACGTCGACGTTTTGCATGTGAATCACCTAGTCGGGATTTAAATTCGTCAAATTATTCCTGGCATCGATTACTTACGACGACAACGTATTAGAGTTGATTCTTCCGCTTACCTGGCCATCCTTGTACAGGGAATTCACGTCTGGGCATTCGAGAAGCGCGTGCGATACCGCTTTCGTAATGAAATCGTTAAACGAGACCGAGACACCTTCGACTTTCAGTTTATTTCGTACTTCCGTCAACTTGTCGATATTAATGTCCATCGTCGCGTAAGCATGAGGAATATTGCTCTGCAATGTCAAAAAAATTACCCAAATGTATTACACCGTCTCCGGCAACGAAAATTCTTCGCAATCAGCACATCGAGTCTTTATTGGATTTCCCAGTACCTTCGATTCGGTAAGCCGCTTAGCAATGACCGCACGAATGTTGGAAACTTCCAGGTCTTTGTACGTGGACGGAGCGTCTTTGCGAATAAGAATCGGCCCTTTAACTGAGGCTGGCGCTGCTCCAGCTTTACCGGACGGTGGACCATCTGGGAAATATTCAAATTTTACACGATTCCCCTTTCAAATTGACGATTCAACCGTGAACCACAACCATGATCAATTCGTGAACCAGGCTCTTCGCGCTATCACACCCGCAATTGTGAATGAAAAAATCTTAAAAAATCCACAAACAATCTTCAGACTGTATTTTCGAAGCGAGAAAAGAATTTTCCCTCTTCCTTATTTTTGATGAATTTTGTTTCATCAAATATCAAGCAATGTGCGAAGAATAACGGAGGTAAACGACCCCACGGGCTGAGGGTCAATTCGAACCCAAACAATATCGCGCTCCCGTCAATGCTTTGGTTTTTCAAACTGTTAAAAAAAAACATCGAGATTTTTATTCGATTTCACTGACGTCTGAGCATGCGAATATCTTTATTACGAATGAAAAAATCTGGAAAAATTCATGGAAAATCTTGAGTCTTTTTCTAAAGCGACGATTATTGTTTCTCATTTTTAATAATTTTTTTCATCGAATTTTTGAATGAATTTTCAGTTCTTAATTTTTTTTTTACTTTACCACTTTTAAGGGCTACGCGTTGAATGTTATTTGCTTGTATGTGTGCGAGAACGTCGCCTTTGAGAAGACGATTCGGCCGACCGGTTCCTTCCACCGAACCAGAACTCAGGCCATATTCTTCGAGAAGCCGTTTCACTGCTAACCCATAAACTCTGCAGAAAAATTACCCCATTTACGACATTGATTTCGAAAACGTAAAAATTCATCGTTTATATTTTTTTATTTAGGTATTCATTACCGAGCATGAGAGATAATCGTTCTGGGCTCTAAGTATGGGGAATAAAAACTTACTGTCCACTGGCCGGGGGTTTCGGTGCAGCAGCCGCAGGAGCTGGAGACGATGGAGAAGCTGCCGCTGGACTCGAAGCAGTTGGACTCGGAGCCGACGTCGGATCGGCCGTTGGGACGACAACGTTTTTCCAGTCGTTTCCTTTTTCAACCGTTATCGCTATCAACTGACCGACTTCGACTTGCGATCCTTCCGGAATCTTCAAACACAAATTTCGACGAAAATTATCAACAAACTGAAATTTTCGTCGGTGAAGGAAAACTCGAGCTTGATGTAAAAATGAAAATTTGAAAAGTTTTACATTTTTATGAAAATTTAAAAAATGTTGCATTTTCATGAAAATTCGAAAAACTCTACATTCTTATGAAAATTTGAAAATTTTGTCATTTTTATGGGAATTGAGAGCAAATCTTTTATCATCGGAATAGGGAAACCCTTACGAGTATTTTAGCCAAAGTCACTTCCTCATCCATCTCAAAAGTCATGACTGCCTTGTCTGTTTGAATATCCGCCAAAGCATCCCCAGGATTAATATCGTCTCCTTCTTTTTTCAACCATTTAACGATCGTGCCCGTTGTCATCGTTGGTGAAAGGGCAGGCATCATTACGCTCATTCTAAAAATATCGACAGACAAAAACAATAATTTTAATTCCGAAAAAAATGAGAAAAATTTAACATTCTAAAAAATCAAAATTCCGTTCAAAAATTTTCTAAAATGAATATAAAAAGAAACTTTCATTTTCCTTCATTTACAAAATATATTTATTAACCCTTCGAGTGCACACGTCCTATAAGTGCATACTGGGTCAATTTGACCCAAAGCGTTTGTCAAATCGTAGTATTCCCGAAATACCCATATTTTGTTTCTTTTAACAAATTATTTATATTTTGTGGCCCTGAATTTATCTTTTTACGAAGACGAAAATTAAATGGCAAATTATTAATGACAAAAAATTGTTCGAGTCAAAATGAGTGTATACTGCACCCATTAAATTATATTTATTTAATTTTAATATTCATCATTTAATACGAATATGAAAAGGAATTTTTATAATCCTCAGAATATTGTCAAAGTTAATAAACAATTTTAGATCGTTAACAAAACTGAAAAAGTTGCAGAGATTGAGAAAAAAAAACATTACTGTCCAGCAGGAATTTCTTGAGGCTCCGAGCTTGCGGCTGATTGCACGGGAGTTGGGGGACTGGCAGGAGCAGCAGCTGTGCCAGACGGCATTTCAACCGTGGTCCAATCTTCGTCAGGTTCGACAGTCAAGGCAATTAACGTCCCGACCTTGATGTCCTTTGTACCTTCGGGAACCTGTACACGGTTAAACGACTTTGACGTTGACTCCGAACGACAGACTAAAATATGTGAACGAGAGGGATTTACAGTTTCTAATGGCTAATCGTACGAGAATTTTGGCGAGAACGCTGTCGTCGTCCATCTCAAAGGTCATGACTGCTTTGTCCGTTTGAATGTCGGCCAAAGCGTCTCCAGCTGCAATGGGATCTCCGACGCGTTTGATCCATTTGACGATGGTACCAGTTTCCATGGTGGGCGAGAGCGAAGGCATATGGATTTCTTTGCCCTTGACTGTGGCGTCAACAATAAACACGTTTGACAGAACGTATTATTGCAGATTCGCGATTGCATAACCGCGATATATAAAAAAAGGAAACGTGAAGTTAAACGTGGAAAAGGTGGAATGAAAAAGTTTAGGGATCCCGGACAGAAAAAAAGATTCATCTACGCTCTAGGAAGGTTGTCACAACCTGGCAAGTTCGGGATTTTGAAGCAATGTCATTTCATTGCAACCTCGTATGAACGAACATAACCTCAACACATTTTTTTCCATTTATTTTTATCAATGAATTAATAACTTGACTTACCGTTCATAATGTAACTCGTGTGTATCCATGATCGCCGATATTTCCATGGCACAAATTTACGAATATCAGGATTTTTGTCTAGTTTTAATGACCCTAAACAAAATCTCCATCTGATTATCTGGGCCATGCTCAGTGGAACAAATACGAGCCCAGGTGGTGACCGATTAAAGCGCACTGATCCATCCAGCAGACGAGCCGAGTGACCTCTGCGACAAGGTCACGCAGTTATCGTGTTAATCATTTTTTCGTTCATCATCATTAGGTTTTCTAATAGTTTTTATCTTTTCTTTGTATCAGGAAATTCCTCATTTTCGTGACATCGTTCTTGTGCTTATCGTTCGTAAGGATTTATTAAAAAAAAAAAGTGCGCGAAAAGTAACGGAATCGAATTTTCAAATGTTTCATTTTCATTTTGTTTTTATTGGGATATGTACATCGAATGATCGTACGATTGCCGTCATAAGTCCCATCCAATCACCCAAGGGGATCAAAACCTTCTGATCGCATAAAATATTCCTTCGCGATCGCAACAATACGCTTTATATTTGTGCTGTGCTATTATTTGACGCCCTCAGTGCAGATTTCATGGCTGAACTTGTTCTCGCTCGATTATTAGATTTGTGCGAAGGATCAGCCACCGAACCTAATTCGGTGTTCGGAATAAAAATTTTCCCACGTCATTTGACTAACCCCAAAAAGTCTCCGTCAAAAATGCGCTGACAGGGACTTTTTGTGTTCGATAAAACCGGGTGGGACATTTGCATTCAAAAAATTGGGAGTTTCTATCTCGAACTCACACTGTCTCGTCCCGCGACGTCAGTGTGTACTGGGATAGTGGGATAGGTGACCCTGTGAGTTTTATTTTTTAACGTTTTTTTTTTTATTATTTATAATCATGAGTACATCAAACAAATATCGATGATGATAAATCGAGCTCTGTCATTCGGTGGTTTTCTAAATACCTAATCATAATGTAGATAAATATCGTTTTTTATATCGACGATCATTTGACCGCTGGAAGACCTTGGAATATCACGACGAGAAATATTTTGGGAAGTAAAAAATACGAAAAAAAAATATTTCCCAGATATTTTTCAGTTACTCCATATCGAATATTTACAGTTTGAGATTGCCTATGCAAACGTATTTGATATCTAAATAATCTTCGACCCCGTGTCTCGATCCTTCTCTGCCGAGTCCCGATTCTTTGACGCCGCCGAAAGCGGCTTCGGCACAGGATATCAATCCTTCGTTGACGCCGACCATGCCAACTTCCATTCCCTTAGCAACTCGGAAAATTTGAGAAATGTCACGTGAGAAGAAATATCCAGCAAGACCGACATTCGTGTCGTTCGCGGCCCGAAGAACCGAGTCTTCAGAATCAAACTTATGAATAACAGCGACGGGTCCGAATATTTCGCGACGATAAATGTCCATGTCTTTGGTAACGTTGGTTAACAAAGTGGGTTCGTAAAACAAAGGCCCTAAATCGTTGCGGACTTTGCCGCCGCAATGTATGGTGGCGCCTTTTGAAACGGCGTCATCGACAAGTTTCTGGACGATATCGAGTTGGCTTTTCTTAATGAGAGGCCCATGAGTCACGTTACTTTTAATTCCATCACCCAATTCAATTTCCTTTTTTATTTTCTCCACAAATTTATCGACGAACTCATCAAAGATTCGGTCTTGTATGAAGAAACGATTTGCTGAAACGCAGGTTTGTCCGGTGTTACGAAATTTGGATGTCATCGCACCGGAAACTGCGTGATCAACGTCCGCCGTTTCGAAAACAATGTAAGGTGCGTTACCTCCCAATTCGAGACTCAAACGTTTCATCGTCGGCGCACATTGTTGATACAATATTTTGCCGACCGTCGTTGAACCTGTGAAGGAAAGAGCTCGTACACGAAAATCAGCGCATAATTCTTTGCCAACCGCGGGAGAATTGGCCGTGTCTGCAGTCACGACGTTTATCACGCCCGCCGGGATCCCAGCCTCTTCGGCCAGTGCCGCCAACGCGAGCGCCGTAAGCGGAGTGTCCTCGGAAGGTTTTATGACGCATGTACAGCCCGCAGCGATCGCTGCTCCAGCTTTTCGCGTTATCATCGCATGCGGGAAATTCCATGGCGTTATCAAAGCCGCAACGCCGATTGGTTGCTTCAGTAATAAAAGTTCTCTATTCAGTAGCGGAGGTTGCAAAACTTCGCCATTTATTCGTCGCGCCTCTTCCGAAAACCACTCGACGAACGAATTTCCATATTTTATTTCCCCCCTCGATTCCGCCAAAGATTTACCGTTTTCTTTCGTCAATATACACGCCAATTCTTCCGAATGCTTCACCATAAGATTGTACCAATTTCTCAACCAATCACTGCGCTCCTTCGCGCTTGTTCGTTTAAAACTTTCGAACGATCTGCTCGCCGCGCTTATCGCCAACTCCGTATCTTCTTTATTCATATTTGGAACTTTACCCACTGTGCTCTCATCCACCGGATTCGACACTTCGAAAGTTTGCCCATTTTTTGCTTTTACCCACTTTCCGTCAATATAACTTTGCTCTCGGAGAAGGTACAAATTACGCGATATCGATTTACAGGAAGAACGGAGGGAGAAACAGCTTTTCAATTGCAACATTGTGAATACCCCTTAAAGTCGAATCTGCAACACAGACATTTTTTTTCTCAACAAACCAAATTATTTTCCACCATTTTTATTCATTTTTTCACCTCAATTATTTTTCATTTTTTTCCAACCAATTAGAACGTTAATTAATGGCACTTTATTCTTTCAATCGGTCACCGGAAATCATCCGCATAGGTTATGTTCTTCAATTTAAATTTTATCAAACGCAATTGGTTGATTATTTTTGATTGGCGCTGTTTCGTCTATCGTTATAAAGTAACTCCCATGAATGTCACTGATTTCCATGTATATATTCCAAGATTTGCTTACCTCGGACAGCCAATTCTTCGAAATGAAAATGCAACAGTAGCTCCTGATGAATTTCAATTATCTTTTGTCTCAAGTTTTACCGCGTTACGTGCACTCTCAGCTATAAGAATTATGTACGATGCTCTCGCGATTCAAATGCGTTATCAAGCGATGAATTGTTTAACTCATCTTATCGTTATCGACTTCGGACAGAGTTTGATACCGTTTTCGTCGTGTGAGTCTGTGTACAATCAAGCGCAAAAATTTCCCTGTTGAATCGATCTCACTTTTGTATACGCAATTGTCAAAAATAGAAACATCGTCATAATCTATGCAACGGAAAATTTAATAAAAAAAAAACGTAATTCACATCCAGGTAGTCATTTCCGGTCAAGTTACTTATAATTACGAACAAAAAATTATGAACACGGCGGGCTGGAATTCCAGCAGCAACGCGAAGCTCCAATAGACCGTCAGGAGTGAAAACTGAGTGATCTGCTTGGCTTAAGCCCTTCGGTACATTTCGAATGCGGGATTCTCTGCACCAATGAACGCGATGCAGAGCTCGAAGCTCGAATTCGCATGCAGCTGTCGCCTGTAACGGTAACCTCTCGATTCGAGTCACAAAGTCATTGCTTTGACTATACAGCCTGTCTGTGTGTATATGATATTGTTTCAGTATTCCGCGGGAATGTGTGATTGTTGATCAACAATCCGAGCAGTTATCTTGAATATACATAATACGGCTAGAAATAAACTTTTTAATTGTTACCGAACGATGAATAATACAAAACGAACGATATACGTGGGTAAGTACTTCCGAACACTACACGATATTACCCATTTAATTTATAACCCCATAAGCCCACAATACTCATTGAAATCAACCATAACCTCAAAAAAATACCGGTTTTCCTCACAAATCCCGGCATATTTTCAATTTAAAAGAAAATAATCGTTCGAAATCGTACATTTTGCTCATTATTTTTGCGCCGAGATATTTTTAACATATTACAAGTTTAAATTAAGTGTCCTAAATAAATTTGCGTATCACAGACGTTTGACATACGTTGAGGTTCAAAACTTATCATTATAGAAAAAATTACAACCTCAGCGACTATTCGTTAAATAAATCGAAAACGTTCACAGGTTTCTCGTAATCAAAAGATCGCAATAAATAAGATACGATCACGTAAACTGTCGATAACCCGTCACCAACAAAGATCATTATCGTCCAATTAAATCTCAGGATTTCTAGATAGAAACTGGCGGCAGAGTACAGTGTTAATCACCACTGACGATCTAACTTTTTCTTTTAATAAAAATTTATTGCCGCATGAATTTCACATTACGATTGAAAAAAAAAATGTTACCAGACTGCGTTGTCCCCTTTTTCCCGATTCTGTTGGGTTTTTACGTTCTTTTCATTTTTTTTTTTCTTTTCCCCAAATGTTCTTTGCTTTTTCTTCATTTTCTCGTTCAGGCGGCCTGGCTGAGGAAGTCGATGAGAAAGTATTGCACGCGGCCTTCATACCTTTCGGAGAAATCGTCGATGTTCAAATCCCGTTGGATTACGAGTCCGAGAAACATAGAGGATTTGCGTTTATTGAGTTTGAGGTTGCCGAAGATGCAGCCGCCGCGATAGACAACATGGTACGATATTTTGTAGCAACTGCAAAGAGAATCGAATCTCTCCCAATTGCCAATTAAAGTATTGGCTTGGAAAATTCTGATAGATTTTTTAATTCAACAAATGAAAATCAAAATTAAAAAAATCATTACAAATTTTCAATTTTTTAAAAATGTTCAAATTTAATTGAGATTTATTTTGATTTAATTTTTATTCTTTATCAATTTTTGAATTTGATTTAAATTTTTTTTTATTTTATTTTTAATTTTTATAAATCGAGATCAATTAAATAAAAAAATAAAAAAAACAATGCTTTTTATTGGATTTTAACGCAGCGAACGTTGAGCTTTGTAAACGATTGGGAAAATGTGAATTTCTCTTTGAAGCCTACAGAAATTTATTGTTCCCCGACAGAACGATTCGGAATTGTTTGGCAGAACAATAAGGGTCAACATTGCAAAGCCTCAAAAGATAAAAGAGGGATCGTCCAAACCAGTATGGGCGGACGATGTTTGGCTGCAGGAGCATGCTGGAGAAACCCTTAAAACAGACGAATCCGGGGCGACAACGACAACGACGACGACGAGCGAAGGATCAGCGGGCAAAAAAAACAAACAAAATCCACAGGTTTATCTTGACATTAGTATCGGCAAACAAGAATTAGGCAGAATAATAATTATGCTGAGGACTGACATCGCGCCGAGGACTGCTGAAAACTTTCGATGCCTTTGCACTCACGAAAAAGGATTTGGCTACCAAGGCAGTGTTTTTCATCGAATTATTCCGGACTTTGTATCCTTTTCTATTTCGCGTTACAATGGTCCAACGAACTGGACGTTATTCTTTGCATTTTTTAATATTCTCAATCATTTTCTTTTTCATTTATGTATTTTTAAATCATATCGATTATTTTTATCTCATTTTTCCTCTATTTCACGTTCCAAAGGTCCAGCAGATTGGAATATGCTTACATTATTTTTTTGGATTTTTTTTTCTTTAATCATTATTCCATTTTATTTTTTTGTTCACTTTTATTTTATTCTTTTACTTTTCCATTTCACGTTCCAAAGATCCAACAAATTGGAATATGATTACGTTATTCTTTGGATTTTTTTTTAATCATTATTCAATTTTATTCAATTTTATTAATTTTTTTAATGATTATTCCTGCGTATACCTCAACGGATCTTCATGGCCCCACTCTAACCCACTTTTTCTCTGAGTGCACCTGATCCTGTTCTTCAGGTTTATTTACGTTTTTTCCTCAACGATTCGTTGATCAGATGTGTCAAGGCGGCGATTTCACGAACCACAATGGAGCAGGCGGAAAATCAATTTACGGTAACAAATTTGAGGACGAAAATTTCGAGCTTAAGCACACGGGCCCAGGAACGGTATCGATGGCTAATTCAGGACCGAATACGAACGGCTCACAATTTTTCTTGTGTACAGCGCGCACTGATTGGCTCGATGGTAAACACGTAGTTTTTGGTCACGTCATTAGCGGCCTGGACGTGCTCAAAAAAATGGAAAAATGCGGCAGCAAGTCAGGAACACCCTCGCAAAAAGTTGTCATCAGTGCGTGTGGCGAATTGTCCTAATAAATCTTTGTTTTTATTGCAAATTATTGTAAAAAAAAAATTGACGTCTTTTTCTTTTTAATTGAGGAAAAAAAATCGAATTCATTTATGAGCCATTTTTTTTTTTATTGAGGCCAGAAATGAAAGAAATCTCCAATGATAATCACATCGTCACGAAACGCAATCACTTCTCACCACTTTCAGGGTTTAGGTTTTTTTTGCTGCCTTCATTTGCGCTTGATGAAACAATTGTTGCAGTTTGTCCAAATTTTCACGATGAGTCTCTTGCTTCTTGTCCAGTTCCGCTATCAGCTGTTCTGTCCTTTTTCTGAAAAGAAAATACATTTTTTTGGACGATGTTAAAATTGCAGCGTTGGAACGCAACAATGTTCCGTTTTTTTCTTAGCAGAGACACTAAAATAATTTTTTTGAAGATCGAAACACAAAATCGATATCAAAATTCTCATGATTTTAAAAATTGAGTGATTGATTAATAGAAAAACGTATTTTTCATTGCGCCACGAATTTTTTTGGTTCCATCGATTTTAGTGGTAGGAACAAGCCCGAGAATGCACAAATAGAAATCCAGAACGAGATTGATTGACAATAACGGGGTATATAACTGTTAGATTTTGAAAAAATGATTGAACGAGGCTGGTAGAATTTTTTTGGTCTCTGGACCATGAAGACCCTCGAAGAAGTTGAAATACTTGAAAACAAGCACCGAAAAGTAAATGGAAATGAATTTGGAGAAGCAATGACCTTGAACCTGATTTTCTGCTTACAATTCTTTGGAAATATTGATTTGAAAAACTGTGACCAGAATTGCATTGGAGTATTCTTACATTTTTTAAAAATGAAATTTTTCTGATTCTTTTGTGTTTCAGTATATATTTTTTTTTTTCATCTTCCACAATTGGAAGTCAATTTGCCGAGGGGCAATGACCTTGAACGGAAATGTCTACTTACAATTCGTTGGATATGTACTCCATGCGTTTAGCTACATTTTGTTTGGCTTCGATGAGATCTTGCTTGACAAGGACAGGACCAATTAATTTGAAAACTTCATTTCCTGCCTTCAAAAGATCGAGTTCTTCCTTGACAGCTGTGTTTTCGTTCAATTGTCCATCCAATTGTTGGCGTTTGACGATAGCCTTGTGGTAATCTACGAAATTCCATGAGTTTGAATGATTTTTTTAGGTTATGTCGAGCTCTCGAAATTTTCACTCCCAGTAGCCTAGAAGAACCGACTTTTCCCGAGCTAATGCTTCACTCTTTTCCGTATATAAAGTTTACTGACCTTTTTGTATTTGCTTGTAAGTATCTATTTCCGCTTGGAGCCTTTTCTGATTTTCTTCAACCATTTTTCTGAAACACACGAGTTTTTACATGGAATAAAACTTTCGCCGATCGAACGAATTTAATTGGGGGAACGTGTCTTACGATTTCGAAGAGGGCAGGACACGATATACTTTTTAAACTATTATACCGTCAATTTGTAGTCGATTCGTTTTATGCAAATAATTTTTTAATTAATTTCTACACATTCAAGCTCCGAGTCGGTCAACTCCACTTAGAGGCTTGTGTTTATGAATCACACCGATTCACACTCACACTGACATCACTTTGAGAATACGCCATGGAAGGCGATTGAAAAAGTCTACAGGCCATTTTAGGTGAAATGCCTTGGTGTGTGCCGCTGTGTGATTCGGATAATAAACGCCGAGGGCGCCCCGGAAATTTCGACGTAGATCAGAGCGATCAGAGAATAATAATCGGGAGGTAGAGAGGGGAGAGAGTAAACAGCAATGAGCAATGGCGTCTGTTAGTAAATGATTCTTTCGGACAAAACAATACGTTCATGTGCGATTGTTAAAAGTGTTTTGTTAGGTTTATTTTGTTGAATTGAAATAAACAAGCAGTCTGCAATGTCTTCGGTAAGTAAATGCAAGCCTTTCGACGTCTTCCTTCCCTTATGTCTGTTTGAGCTCCGGATATTTGTTTTCTAAATTTTGAATCTCTTTCCTCGTAATCCCCGGACTATCTTAATCTAGCAACGGTTCAGTTTTGACAGTTTGCATCTTGTTCATTGCGATTCCCCTTGATATTTCAAAATTCTCTTCACGTTTGTGGCTTCCTTAACCTCAAAATCGATCTGTTTTCATTCAAAGCAACGACCAGACGACCACCGTAGAAAATGGAATCGCGAAGAATACGAGAGAATAGCACTCCAGAGACTTCAGGATGAAATCGCAGAAGAGGATCTGGGGATCCCAAAACAACCAGCAGTTAAACGCGAGTTGCTCAAACAGCGTGACTATAAGGTTGACCTTGAATCCAAATTGGGGAAAAGCGTTGTTATCAACAAAAATACCCCATCCTCGCAAACCGGAGGGTAAGTAAAAAAATCCATTCCACTTTAATCACAAATATCACGAATTCATTTGTATTTAATTTCCAAACTCAGCCAGATCTCCAGCCCATGACCTTGAACTCAATTTTTTCGTTGCTTTCCTTGAAAAACTTTATGTTTAAAAAAAAATAATTTTTCTTCCTTCTCCCTTCTGTAGATATTACTGCAATGTTTGCGACTGCGTCGTTAAGGATTCCATCAACTTTTTGGACCACATTAACGGCACAAAACGTAAGTATCATCGAAAACTGGTTCTATAATTAACCGGCAGAGTCTATAGATGCAATACAAAAGCGAAGAATGAAGGATTAACCCTTCGAGTCGACACCGGGTCATTTTGACCCATACAATGTTCTTACAGCGATTCTTTCACATTTAATGTCGCCAAAAGTATAAAATATGGATGATTTATAAAAAAATAAGTCTCAGTGTGCGCTCGGAGGGTTAAAGTCCATAATTCGATAAAAACACGCCGACGAGCACCAAAAATCGAAATGGCTGCAGAATTATGAATCGCAAGTTCCGATTAAAAATTGCAGATCAAAGAAACCTGGGAATGTCCATGAAGATTGAGAGATCGACGTTGGACCAGGTGAAGGCAAGATTCGCTGTGAACAAAAAAAGGATGGAGGAGAAAAAGAAGGATTACGATTTAGAGCAAAGAGTGAAGGAGCTCAAGGAGGAGGTACGAAAAAATGAAATAGTTTCTTTCCTCGTTTTGACTTTTTATTGAAAATTCGGTTTCTCAATGACGTTGGACGCTTTTGGCAGGAGGAAAAAATCCGGGAATACAGGAAGGAGAGGAGGAAAGATCGAAAGAGAAAAATCGAGGAAGCGAACGAGGAGGAGGCTACGGGAGCTACGGACGAGATGGCCGCAGTGATGGGATTCTCGGGTTTCGGTTCGAAAAAGAAATGACCATAAATCACAGCCTAACGGTCATAATAACTCAACTTTAATGACGGTAACGTTGATGGCCAACGTTTTACATTCTCGAATGATGAAATTAACGAAACAAGAAACGACCTGCCGAAAAATTACAAAAAATCAAGAGGAAACCGAAAAATAAAAATAAAAAATAAATGAAATTTAAGCGATGTAAATAATGAAATATCTCTAAGAACAAATAAATCAATCTTAATCGCTTGTTCCAGGCGATTAAAAATGTTCTCAAAGTTTCTCGTTCTGCAAAAATATCCATATCCCATCACAAACTTTTCGGCGTTTGTATCAACTTTTTAGATTAACCTTGGAAAATGATGAAAAGTTACAAAAAAAATCACGGAGAACCCGAAAAGTAATGAAAAAAAAATAAAAATTCAACTAAATTTCATTGAAACGAATGTCTTTATAACAAATCGTTTGTTCCGGGCGATTGGAAATGTTCTCGAAGTTGCTCGATCCGCAGAAATTTCAATATTTCAAGAACTTTTCCTCCCATCTCGAATCTTTCGGCGTTTATATCGATTTTTCTAATTATCTTCGAAAAATGTTGAAAACTTACGAAGAAATCGAAAGGGAACTGAAAAATTTGAAAAAAATAAATAAAATAAATTCAAACGATGTAAATATCGTCAAGAACGAATAAATTCAAATCGTTTGTCGCAACAATGTGAAATTTTGTCAAAGTGGCTCGTTCTGCAGAAATTCTAAAATTTCATCGACTTTTTCTCGCATCTCAAAATCTTGGGGGTTCTTATCGGTTTTTAGATTATTTTTTGACATCAATTCTAAATTATGAAAATAATTCGCGGAGGTGCATAATTTCGAAATTTCTTGCATATCGTGATCGTACTCGCAGCATCCGTTGGCGAAGGCATCGATATCGGGAAATCGAAGCATACTGGCTCTGCGAGGACTAGGATTTGCAGGGCAATTTACGGCCTCGGATTCGTCCGGACTCTCGGACGTTTTTGGGCCGATGAAATTCGTCAAATCCCGTAATTTCGAGGCGGTCTCTATTTTCGAAAAATTTCCATGAAAACGCGAACTTCTCGTCGAGTTAGTCGTCGTCGATTTACTCGTTGAAGTTTCTACGGGGCCTGGACTTCCCGTTTTTTTCGCTGGGGATAAAATAATCGGGGAAAGTACAATTTTTTCCCCGAGACTCGTGAATTCGTCGAGAATAATCACGTCCTGTTCGTCTTTTTGGAAAAATCGATTTTCTCCATTTTCTATATTCTCCCTTCTTTTCCGTGATTTTCCTCGCTCCCCATTTTCGATGGAAATTCGAACGGATTTTCCAGACATTTCGGAAAATGACGGGAATTTTTGCGATTTTTTTTTCTGTCCGCTGCTGTACGAATGATCGAGCGTTATGAAGTCGTGACCTTGAGATTTTTCGCTGCCCTTGGGGCTGGATTTCCTCCAAGTGCTTTCGGCCTCGTTCGGCCCGCAAATTTTCATTTTTTTTAAGTTTTCGTCGTTTTCCCACGGTCTCGTAGCTTTTGGACTGACGTTGAACTTTCTTTTTTTTCCGCGCGATTTTTCTGACCGTGGGAACTCGCTCGTTGGCCAATTTTCGTTTAAATCGCGGTCCAGTAACTTTTTTTTCCAATTATGTTCGTATCTTTGAGTCGGTAGATCCTCGAGACTCATTACCTGAAGACTTCCCGTTGAATTCGAACCGGAAATCGACGTTTCTGAGCTGTCGGACGATCTTCGAGTTTCCATGAAACATTTCGTCGCGTCGATATTCCTCGACACGATTTGCGTTGGCTGAGAACTCAGAGACACCGAATCGACGGGTTCCGCAACCGAAACGTCCGATTTGACGTCTGAATCACTTTCCAAAGTGTCCAAGATCGAACTCCCCGAATCTTCGTCTAGTTTTTCGGGTTTTATCGACGGTTTTTGCATCGAATGCCATTTTCTAGGGTCTGACATTTTTTTTCCGTCTTTTCTGCGGCTGGAAAGGAATAACAACGAATATTTACGATTCTTTATGAATTTTTACAAATTTTTTTCGAGTTTTTGTGATTTTACACCGATTTTTACTGATTTTTACAATTTTTCACAAATTTTTACGAAAAAGAAAATCGTAGAAATAATTAAGAACCAATGAAGCCGACTCGATAACAGGAGTCGGAATTTTTATCGTTTTGTTTGTGCGAAGAAATGATAAAAAGATATACCCCAACGTTTATAATTGCAATAAATTTCAATGCCACATGGTGTCGAGTTGATAAATCTCGCAATTTCGATCAACGGACCGAAAAAGTTTCTCGTGATGTTAATGACGTTATCGCTGCCAGTTTTAGATTCGGCTCCTTTTTTTAATTGGTCGCGTAAGAAACCGCTGATTTTTCTCGTCGATTGTAGAGACGTAACGAGTGAATAGGGAGATGCAGGAGCGGGTTCAATTTTGCGAAAATAAAAATGGCGCCACGCGACGAGTTCGTGTCAACAAGAAAAAAATTATCAATCTCTATTTTCTATTATTTTCACCGCCTCGGCCATCGAGGACAAACGATTGCATCGAAAAATTGATAAGTTCAGAAAAAAGAATATAAAACATTGATTTTTTTGTTTTTGTACCTCAGTAATCCTCCCATGACAGTTGGAATGCCAAATTTTTCGTACACTTTTCCACGTATCTGCTGTTCCGGCAAAAACGGATATTTAACTTTGTGGATGGTAATTTCACGATCGACGATTTTTTTTCGATCGTCACCAGTTGGCAAGCGTAGAGTGACGCTGTCAACCCACTTGTCAACGGTTTTGAAGGCCGTGTGAAACTTTTTGTCGGTTTCCAACCTCATATTCACTTTATTTATGGTTATTTCGTTGTTGTTATGAAAAAACATGTCGGAATAATCGTGCTCCAGTAAAACTGATTGGACGCAATTCCCGTCGACATTTTCACTGCCGTTGTCCATACTTTGCCAGACTTTTTCTTGTCGATTAGGTCTGACTGCCCTCAGAAAAATATCTTAGACAATAGACAAACCTCAATCTCACACGTCCTTTGTTCTGCTCGAACATTCGTCTGCTTTTTTTCCGCGGAAATTCGTAAATTGCCTGTTTCGGATCGTCGTATTTTTTTCAACACCTCGCGCCATCTGTCGCAAGTTCGACTAAGTCACTTGTTTACTTTTTTCGGACAATGGACCCACGGCCATGCGGGATTGGCATGCAATCGTTCTGTGAGATTTTCCGAGAAACCACACACTTCAAAGGTTCATTTGCTAAAGTCGACGCTTTACGAAATCAGGACAATCTCGACATGTTGTTTTGATCTTTAAATAATTAATTTGACCGCATTCCCGAACGATGATCGTTCTGTTTACTAATTAAAAACGCAAGGCCACGAGTTTTTTTAACACGAAATTCAATTATCAATCGATACGAAATGAAAAAATTGGGCACGTGCAGTTTTCACAGATTAGGCTGAAAAAGTTCTATCGCGAAACTTCACCGCGATGTTGATTTTCAGCGAAAATAGGCTGTCAAAGTTATTTAAAGGTCAGGGAATTTTTATTTCCGTGTCGGGAAGTGTTTTTCGTAATTTCTATCGCGACTGCTGCGTTTAGACGTGTTATGAGGTTAGATTTCGGGAACAGAAGCGTCGCGATCTCGGACAATTTTCGATTCCGGCAACCCACATCCAGACTTCCGCTTCGAAATGTTTCAGACTGTTCGTCAAGGTCAAGTTGACACCAGAAATGGCCGTTACTATTCACGGCATACAAACATCGCGATCGGGTGGAAAAATTTAACGAAAATATAGTTTTTCAAGGTCATCGATCGTGGTGCGACTATTCGTGCGTGAAAAAGCAAGCTTGGCTGTAAATAAACACAGTACAAATGTGCAATAGGTTGAATATGTAACGAAATAATAAGGATCCGCAAGCATTACGAGAATTCTGTAAAAAGGAAGTGAAATAAGTTTACAGGTTCTCAATTTATACAAATATAACCACAATCCTCATCATCATGATTATCAACGCCGTTATTAGAATAGGAAATAAGTCTTCGGTATGTCCTAGACTCTCTCTTTCTGTTTCTCTCTTCTGGAAAGTTGCGGGCCGCGCAAGAACGAGTGACTAGCAACGATGCACACTCCGAGAAGATTCTCTACTAATCTCCGTTTTCCCACTAATTTTTCCATCAGAAATTTGCTCGCTGCGCGAATCTACGATTTTCTCTCGTTCTCCATTTTTCTGAATCCCCTGTTCAGTCTCCCTCTCTCTCTCTATCTGTCTCTTTCGTGCACGCGCTTACGACGGTCTTTCTCCTTCGCATTCACAACGTAACATATTTGCAGATATAAATACCGTGGGCGGGAAAAACAAGCAAAAAAGGAAACACCGGTGTGCATAATTCCAAAGATTCCAGCGGGGATTTTATTCCAAGAAAAAGACGAACGATGGAGCTTGAGCGTCTTCCACGAATATACATTCGAAGCCAAAACTTCTCAGAATAAACCAACTGTCAAATTCACTTTTTTCGATCAGTTAAATCTCTCGGGGGAGGGTAAACGATTGAAAATTCGAAATTTCCTCATTCTCACGTCACAGGTCCATTAAAATTATACGATTGGAAATAGTTGAACGTTGAGCTCAAAAAATGGCTGAAATTCGAAAGATTCCTCGGTGTATCGAAATTTTGTGTGTTTATTCCGTACGTAAGAAATATCGGTCTGTCAATGTTTGTGGGTAAAGCATCCTTAAGGAGTCTCTTTCGAGAGGAGAGGAAGAGAAAGATAGTATCCGAGAGACTCCTCTGGACGGGGCAATCTCCGGCGCAATTCTCTCGCGCTTGAGCTCACTCGGGTCTAGGCTTGGAGGCTCGAGTATAATATATCCCTATACCGCAGTTTGTAGGTTTGTTTAACTCGATCCCGCGACTAAAACGCACACGGTTTGGCGCTCCGTTTGATAAATTGATGAACGGGAATGTGTACGTGTGAAAATAGACAGTGAACAAACGAGCCAATCGATGTTTTCTTCGCTTTTTTCATGACATCGTTTCTTCAATGAATATCGACGAATAAATAAATAAATTGGAAAAAAGTGTTCTTTACTCGGCGTGGAGTAACAACCGCAATGAATTCCACTCGCCGCGTTGAGGAAAAGCGCGCATAATTTAACGGATGAAGAGAAGCGAACGTGGGTGAAAGTGTTTATCCGCAGTTTTGGAAATTCGAGCTTCGAGTGCGCGAACGAGAATCGTGTGAAAAATAACTGATCGAATTAAAAATATTGATTGGTCAGTGTCCTTCGCGTATTTTCGGCCAATCCTTTTTCTCAGTCCCGGTTCTTTTTCCATTAATAATGTGCGAGTGTCTATTTTGGCTTAAAGACGAAAAATAACGATCGTCGAAAAGTTTTCGTCGTTCATTTGACCTTGAAGCAAAGTGGAGCGACCGCGTCTTTTTTTTTGTCTTTTTCTTTGATAAAATGTTGCGAATCGCTGTTTCGAGTGTTTTTTTGTGTTTGAACGGACCGATCGAAGGTCCGGGAAACATCAGGACGCGATAACGATAGAAAAACGGAAATCCAAGAGACTCGGTGACTTTAACGAGTGGTCACGTCCAAGCAGAACTATTTCGTCTATCGATTGCTCGTTGGTTCATCGTCTTTGAAAATAAAATTAGAATAATCCACTTCGGATATTAAAAAACGTGAAAAATTCAAGAAAAGTTATTACGACCAGGACAATAAATCGTTGTCAACTATGCCGCGTGCTGGTGGATCTCTCCAGCCGATCGAGGAGTCGAATACTCCAAACACAAGTAAGTGAAATAAACAAAAAAATAGAATAAGGAATAAAATCCCCGGATAAAATACACTGGGTCAATTTGACCCGGACTACTTTTTTTGCCAAAAATGGTGTTGAAAAGATATTTTCATTTCGTTGGGTCAAATTGACTCAGTGTGTGAATGGACAAGGCAAATTGAATTTTTTCGATAAAAAAGGCCTCAAGCCAAGGTCAGCAGTTGGAAACTACACTGGGTCAATTTGACCCGGACCACGTTCTTGGCAAAAATTGTGGAAAATACACTGGGTCAATTTGACCCGGACAACTTTTTCGGCAAAAATTGTGCCTAAAAAAAATTTTCATTTCATTGGGTCAAATTGACCCAGTGTGTCAATAGACTAGGCAAATCGAAATATGTCAATGAAAACAGACTCAGGCTGAGCACCCGATAAACGCCCCGGGTCAAATTGACCCAGTGTGTCAACGAAGCCACCAGATTGACATTTTCTAATGGAAAAAATCCAAAAAAATTTACACTTTTTAATAAAAATTGACTTTTACCTGGAAATTGCATTTTTCTTATTAACCATCGTTAATTCCCTTTTTTTATTGCGATGCCAAAAATGGAAATGAATTATGAGACTGAATGACAATAAAAAAAAAAAAATCTCGATCATTCGTCGATCAACAAGAAATTTCCATCTTCCCGAGCCTCCAAAATTTTCCAAAATTTTATTTTCCAAAAACTCCGCATTAAAGGTCGAAAAAGTATGGGGAAAAGTAGCAGAAAGTCTGGTCGTCGAAGACGCGACGAACGACGTTTATTCCAAGACTTTCTGCTTATTTCATTTGGTTCGATCCAAAGGACAGAAATGCCGGATGGAAAGAAATGAGGATGCGTTTGAACTCTTGATTTCGAATGGATCGAGTCACTCATGCGTGTCATGGCGCACAGATCGCCGTCGCATCTTCATCGGAAACCGATGAAGCGCGACGGGATCGCCAACGCAGCGAGACGACACGATTTTCATCGACAAAACGAAAGGAAAAAAAGACGAAACGTTAATTGAGTGAAATGTGGAAAAAAAATCCTCGCCAAACGTTGATTTTTGACTGGTTATGAGTTTTTTTTTTTTTTTTTGAGGTGCGGTTGATCAGCATTTATCGACGCAATCCTCTCGCTTCCCTCGAGACTGCTTCCTGTCGCAACGATAAATATAATAATTACGAAAAGCCTGATCGCCACGAAAACGTTATCGTCACTCTAGCGCGCCGCTCTCGTTCTGACTATTTTTTCTTCCATCAAAAACTTGTCTTCTTTCTCTCTAGCCTCGCATCCGTCTAATGCCCGGAAACCGGGACTCGCCGCTCTTAGTATATGCTAATTGGACTCATCACCTGAAAAATTATTTACGTAACGAACGAGGACGAGCTAAACTTTCTCGGTTCGTTACACTTTTTAACTCCCACCTCCTTGTCCACGTTTTTTTTGTTCGTTATTAACCACCGGAAAATGAGGTGATGACAGAAATAACTCGTAAGCAAATTACGACTTTCTGTCGCAACGATACTGACCCGCAAATGTATAAATTGATAATTTCGCCACTCCGAGGAACGAGCGTTTCTCTCACTTTTGGTTTCCACAAAAACATACAATTTGCCATTAAAAATTGGTTGGAACAAATAGTGAATATTTGGTCAGGAAAATGAACACAAAATCAGTAGAAAAATTTCTGTGGCATCGTCGAAATGTACGAAACACACACTTGGTCAATTATTTCCACAGTTTTCGACATTTTCTGCATTTTAAATTACAAATTTACCGAACAACTCTCACTTTTAGTTTTTCAACAACAACAAAAAAGTGCAATTTGCCATGAAAAATTGTTCGGAAAATGTGATAATCTCAAATTTCTTCGTCATCATCCTGTTCATTAGAAATTTGATCGATTAGCGTTTTAATCAGCCAAATAATAATAGTTAACAATGATATTTTTCATGTTTTTGATAAAACGATACGCTGGTGAAGAAGCATAGAGGCTTATATAGCAATAAAAGTTTATCTGGGACTTTCCCAGTCGAGCGCACAGTGCGGATCGTTATTGCATTCCGCTGCACACCGGACCATCTTTTCTAAGGCTCTACATTTCATACAGGAGATATTAAAAGTGCCGAGCTAAATTCTCATTAACTCGCGTCGACCCCTTTAACAAAGACTCGAAATAAATCCAACATTTTTGAAATCCTCGCTCACGTCCACTAATGACTATTAACAGCTGTTGCAGTATCCTGCAGTGAAAACTCTCCAGCGATCGTTTTTTCCTCGACATAATAGCCATCTAGGAAATGAGCTCTTGAATTGCACGCTTATCATTTTGCGAAATTCTCATAATCGCTATCCACTGGGCTTCATTAATTATATCAAGAAATAAGCCACCGAGAAATATGCACGAGCAACGGCGTCATGGCGGAATCAAGTCATTAGAATTGACGATCGAATAAGATTCGAAATTTGCCTCTATTCATTTTTATTGCATCCGTGTACAAACCCGGGGATTCTTTCGACCCTGGAGCTCGTTATTCTGCTAAGAAGTTCGATATTTTATCGTGGGAATGCACCGGAAATGCAGTTTTTTTTTTTCAAATTTATTTTTTACTTCGTTTTTCTTTTTCATAATTTGCGATGCTTCGAAAAACTGAAGAAACTCGCCATGGGGCCCTCTAAAGAAACGTCGCTCTTGCCGATGCACTTGCTTCGATCTTACGTGTTTCAAGTTCGCATCGTTGGGATGCACAACGAAATTCCGTTTTCTCCTGAACAGAGCATATGATTCCCTTTTCGATATACGGTCAGGAAAATAAAACTTTTTTGTTTGTTTGTTTTCTTTTGTTGAATTTTAAAAATTGTCATAATTTTGTAAATTAAACAATGAGTGTATAGATAAACGTATTCTCCGTTGAATCCGAACGTTGGGGGTTCTCCGGGGCAGCTTGTGAGAATGATTTTTACTGTTGGAAAGTGTAACATCTCGATCCGGATTCTAGTGGATCGTCAAGCAAATGTTTTGTTGATAATAATTTGTTAGATGGAGAAGGTAACAGGATGGCACGTCGAAGAAACTGTTTAATGTTTAATGTCCGAGTACGCGAGAGGAAAACCATATGTCACCATGAAGTTCTGCACATCGAAAAGAACGTATCGTCACGCCAGTGAATCGAGTCACTGTGCTAGTGAAGCCTGTGGAAAGAAAACGAATAAAAAACAAGCCACGAATGTTTTCATGCTCCTCGGAGGTCGGTTCGTTCTCCTGCCAGGAGGAATGACGTTTGCGAAAACTCGTGTCAAGTACTAAGTACACACTGCTGTAGGTACGAGGAAAGAAAGCGTTGCAGTTACACGGCCCATTACAAGCGGACGTTGCGAGAATCTTGCAATATTATTTATCGCCGTGGTTTATTCCATTGTCGACAGTAAAGACTCGGTCTCCTCTATTTTGTGCACTCAAATTTGAGCCTTAAGGGAGTATCATTTTTTAGATACTTCGAAATTTTATTTCATTGGCATTTTCTCAAAATTTGAGTCTGGAGAAAGTGTCGTGAGATATTAAGGGCATCGTACCGTCTAGGAACTTTGAAAATTCGATTTTTTTTTGTTTTCTTGAAATTTGGGTCTTAGGAAAGTGTCTTGAAACATGGAGGGGGTATTACCGTCCAGAAACTTGAAAAATTTAATTTTTTTGCATTTTTTTTAAATTGGGTTTTTGAAAAAGTGTCCTGAAGCGATTACGGCCGTATGGCCGTCTAGAAATTGCAAAATTTTTTTTTTTTTTCTGAATTTCTCATGATTTCGAGTTTAAAAGTGTCTCTAAAATATTAAGGGGATATTACGGTCTAAAAGACTTCGAAAATTTGATGCTTTTTGTATTTTTTTGTAATCGGGGTTTCAAAAAAGTGTCCTGAATTGATTGAGGCCGTATGACCGTCTAGAAATTCGAAGAATTTTATTTTTTTTGCAATTTCTTATAATTTGGGGTTTGAGAAAGTGTTTATAAAATATTAAGGGGGTATTAAGGTCTAAAAGACTTCGAAAATTTGATTTTTTTTTGCATTTTCTCATAATTAGATCTTTGGAAAAGTGTCTCCGAAATATTAATCAATAAAATGCAGTCACATTTCCTCTTGACGCTTAGCACATTGTGGGAAAGTGTAACTGCAGTGAAAATTGCGAAGCGGAGTGGCTGGCCTGCTGGCGTAGTGGGGCCAAAGCGACAAATCCTGAGTGTCACGGGTGGGCGGGGGCAGAGAGTGGGGGAAGCCGCGAGCTCAGTAGGTCGTTAACCACCGTGGGAGTAACTTCGCGTTCAACAACGATCGACAGCACGAGCTTTTGTCGCAATGACCGAATGAGTAGGCCCCGAGGATTTTTCCTCACTAGCTCATTTTTGCTTCGTCCCTCAAAAGCCCACTGTATAATCGGGAAAGGGATTGGATTTATGGGACACATGGCTCGCGAAGAAAACGAGCAAACAAGTTACTTCTGTTTGCATATTCTCGCTTGTGAAAATAAGAGAAGAATAATAAGTATGGATTATATTACTGCAGGTGTGTAGGATGTTTTCTGAGAGGAGAGTGTGCCAGAGATCGCCCACAGTGAGTAATGACTCACAACTGTCGTTTCAGGTACATAAATAATCACTAGGTTTCGTGATCCTCGAGCGTTGCTTCAATCTTCTATAGTGGCCCTTGGTTCGCGAGCGCTGCAACATTCATTTTTTTATATTTTTATCATTGAATCCCGAGATTTCCGCGTTCGGAGGCTCCGCGCGTTGTTTCGTTTCTCGCAGCAGCTGTTACTGACGATTCTGTGGCGTTATGACTTTAGCGGATGGTGGACGGTGACCCGGCGACAGAAAGTCATCCAATCAGTCGGTGTTTAAGGGGGTTCGACGTGCGAGGCTGTCGATGGTGCGGAATTTTATTATTTTCTTTCGCCGGAGATTCCCATCGTGGCTAATTCGTTGTGGAGCTTCGGATTCCGATTTAATTCGTGAAATCTCCGATTTAAATGCCGCGCGCCATTTTTTAATTGAGCAAATAAAAGTGCTTGGACATTTTTTTCCTCGTTCTCTCTTTTCTCAAGCCAAAGCTCTCGAACCGGCTCTATAAAAGTTTCCATCCAACGGGACCGTATCTCCAGCACATTATCGTCCCATATGCTTAACACATTCACGCTGTATATCCACCTTAATATATTTACCCATTTTTCCACTTTTTCCCTCGATCTTTCTCTTGGCAATACATGAAAAAAAAACTTTCTAACATGACTGGCAAGCAAGTTCGATTCGCCTCGCATTAATCGTGCCCTCTAGGGATATTTCCTCGGTCCTGAGCGAGGCGGTATTATGCTGGATGCTCAGTGGGCTTCATTCATCGTCTGCATTCATTATCCCATGCATACATACTGATGCATTCGCAAGTGGATTATTATACAGTACGTACCAAAACCGACATTCTTAATCGAGAATATTTTCAACTACGAGTTGTTTGCTTAAAAATTATTAAAAATCCATTCGATTGTAGTGTTCCGAAAAGCCAAAGAATTCAGCTTTAAGAGTACGAGAAAAAAACTAGTGATTCCCCTCCAAAAAATCCATCTTGACCTCTGTGTGACCTTGGGTTTCGATTCCAAGGTCAAACCGAAATTCCCTCATTTTTCACCCCGTTGCACCGAGTAACTTTTGTTGGAAACTTTTTTTCATGCCACCCGTTGCTTCCGCAGCAACTGCTCGAGGAAGCCTAAAAATTTGCACACCCTCAACGTCCATTCGTGTGCTTGAAAATATATTTGATTGTAGTGTTTCGGAAAGCCAAGCAAATCAGCTACAAGAATATAATGAAAAAAGTAGGGGCTCCGCTTTGAAAAATCCAACTTCACCCCTGTGTGACCTTGGGGTTCAGTCTCAAGGTCAAACCGGAATTATCTCATTTCTCACCCCATTGCACCGAGTTACTTTGGTTTGAGACCGTTTTTCATGACTACCGTTGCTTCTTTTTGCACATGCTGCTTGTGAATGCTACATTTGGACACCCTGTATGTCCATTTGTGTACGAATAAGCTCGATTCAACAAAATAGGCTTGACTGTCGAGACGACTCTATGGGAAGTAGCCGAGGCACATGTAATTACGTTCCCTCGAGTTTGTATGCGAGCCAGGCTCGAATTCTCGCACTCAAGGGACTTTTTTGATGCGAACGATGCAATAACTCGCGTATCAACGCCGCCTGCTTTCTTCACTTGTTCACCTCTCGTCCAGCATCTGCTTTTCATATATCGCACGTACAACAACGCTCGGAAAAAAAATGTTTGAACACGCCGCATCGACGCGGTTGGAACTTGACGTGCAGCCTTCGCGACGTTCACTTTGCACCTTCGGTTCCCAATTAATTCGAAGCCCCCAATCGCCACCGACCACGTCTCTTGATCTTGAGAAAAAAAAGGGACATAATTTTCGATCAGTGTTTTTCTAAATCGTGCGAAACCATGCGATCAAATATTTTCCAACTTTTTTTCAAGGTATCGTCCTCCACGTTTTTCAACAATGAATTGCCAATTTTTAGCAATTGAAAAATAAAAATTTTGCATGAAGATTTTGAACATAATTTGACGCAAATAATCAATTTGAAACTCTGAATCTTCAATAACTATACGTCCACCGAATCTCTGAGAAAAAAAGAATCGCAATTTTCAAGCAACGTTTTACAAAAAATTTCCAAAATTTTAGATCAACAATTTTATAGAGTTAAAAAAATAACAAACTTCTGGAGATTTTTAACGTTATTTTTACAGGAAATCACTTCTGAGTTTCAATTTTCTTAAAATTTTTAATAATTTGTCAATTTTTTATGATTTTCCAAGAGTATTATCAAAGGTACCGGGCCCAGGCCATCAGGCAATGGTTTGCGTTCTGGTGTGCCCCTAAAAACACGAGTCACGTGCGTGTATATGCGGGTGAGGTGAAAAGTTTGGTGCGAGTATATAAACGAATATGTAACGGAGTGAAAAAGAGGATAAAAGAAAAAAGATCGAGGTGGAGTGTTTTGTTGAGTCTAGTCACGAGTGAGGGCTAGATCCATGCGATCGACCTCGTAGTGGGCCAATCTCTCGTTAACCGGGAAACCACCTCCAACGCGACGGTAAAACGTCGTCTGCATAGTGAAATGGCGAAAAAAAAAAATAAAAATCGTCAACATGAACGAGTTGAATTTTTTTTACAGCCAAGAGAAACGTATAGTCGGGAAGCAAACGCCTAGAGAACAAGAGGATCGCGAGCTCTTGAAATTCGTGGATAAAAATCGATCGAACATCCGGAAAAATCGGCGTGATAAAAAAATTCCATAAATTTTCGAGGAATCGGTCAAAATGTCGATAATCGACGTTGAAAATAAATCTCGGGATTAAAATTACTCACGATTCAGCCAGTCCGAAATTTTTTGCGGAAAATCGGTAACGAGGAAAAATCTGTTCGGCCAATTACTTACCGATCACGTAATATCATTTCTAAGCCGGTTTACAAGCTCCTTTTATGCATTGGAACTTAAAGAAGTCTCAATTAAGAATATACACCGTGAATATATAATCAACGACATTCCTGTGTCCCGTTAATAAAACGACGCGTCGCTGCACGTACCGACCCGATCTCGGAGTTACAGAGACACGTGACTTCCGGTAGTAATAAGCGATAATAATAATAAGAGAAAAAAAGAGACACCGAAATATCATCCCTCGAGATAGAAATGGTGGCAGAATTGACGGGCATTCCAGTGAGTGCGGGCGCGGCGAACAGATCGTCAAGGGCCAAGACATTGAGATCGAAAATAATCGGTAACTTTGTCGGCCGGAGCGCGTGCTACACCGGCTCAGCATCGAACTCGTCGTTGTCGAGCGATAGATCAAAAAATCGGGACGAACAAATTTTGGCGGAGAGCAAAAACCCGACGAGACCGAGATGGATACGTAACGCGACGCGCGAACCGATCCACAGTTTCCTTAACGATCGCGACACTTCCGGATGCAAAGCGATCAAGGAGGAGCCTGTATCGCCGTCCCGGCGTAACGAACGATCGTCCGAATATCCAAAAAGTGCAGTGAACGATCGCGAATCTCGTTACGACAACGATCCCTTACCGATTTATCAAGAAAGTTGCGAGGAAGCCTCCTGGCCGGTAAATAATCGGCAAAGAGTTGCTTCACCGGAGTTTTTCGTTGAGGAAGAATCCGAGAACGACGAACACGCGCTTTACAGCGTTGTGAGAAAACCTCCGAAGCTTGTTTTTCCGGGCGCAGGAATATCAAAGTTACCGATTGTCAAGGAGGAGGCAAGTTCCGAGGAGCATCGGGAAGAAGTGTTGAAAAAACAACGAGAATTACACAAGTGGTTAGAATCGGCAGAGCCGATCGAGGCTCCTATCGATTCGGAAAAAATCGTTAAAATCAAAAGATCGGTAAGTCGTGAAATGGAAGATTCGCCAATTGAGAGAATCGATGGAAAGCGAGAGGAGGTTGTTTCGGGGGTTGAAAAAATAGGGAGTTCTTGGTCGACGCCTGGAGTATCGATACCGCGGGGTGTGATCGGTATGGTGGGTCCATTTTGTCGAGTGTATCGTAACCCAAACGAGCAAAGAGAATATATGCTGCAAGAAGAATTCCAAGAGAGAGCGATCGACGTTGGTGACGATGAGGGGGTGACCGGTGTGCTTGAGAGTAAAAGAGTGAGCAGTCGATCGTACGGAAACGAGTTAATCGAAGACGAAGAACCATCGGTGATCGGAACGGACTCGCCCAGCGAAGCGGGTACGTTCGTCGACCGTAACGGTCCCGAAACGATTGGAGTGCCAAAAAAATCGGCAACATCGATCGCCGACGACGAATCCCTCGTGGTCGAGGAGCAACAACATCGTCCCCGAGCAAAATGGCGTTTCGTCGAAGAGCTCAATGACACGGAATCGCAAATGATCGCTAACGAAATAGCCAAAAAAATCGACAACGTTACCGATAAATCAAAACTCAATCGTGCGTGGTCGACCGATGAGATTAATTCACAAAATCTTAATCCAAAAGATAATTACGATCTTGACGTACCGCCTAAATACACTTCCAGAAAAAGCGAGGGTAAGCTTTCATTTTTTATCGGCTCCAAAAATTTTATCGCTAATTAATCCATGTCCAGTCGAAATACGAAGAGAGCTGCGTCTCTTTTCACCGATCAACGTCGAAACCACGAGTTCCGTGCTTTTCTAAAAAAAAACTAGCGGAACGAATAATAAAATGATGAACCACCATAAACCCCCATAAACCACCATGAACCCCCATAAACCCCCATAAACCACCATAAACTACCATAAACCATCATGAACGACCATGAACCCCCATAACCCCCCATAAACCCCCATAAACCCCCATAAACCACAATGAACCTCCATACATCATAATATTAACCCATACAGGATCACATTACACCATAAATCCCCATATCACTTCAGCTCACACCATAAACCACCATATTACACCATAAACCATGATAATATTAAATCACTAAACTCTCAGGACGAAAACTGCGTTAAAATTTTTTGTCCTCTTTTCGACTTTTAAACTTTTTGCCAGACCAAATTCGGGCTTAATTTTTATGTGGGCGGTTATCGGCTGTTAAATAAATGAGGTTCCCATAAAAAATTGATATCGCAGGCCACGTATTTTTGTAGGTATCGGAGTACCGCGTCATTTCGTACGGTATATTGAGAGGACGAAAAAGAATCGAGTACCGGTAGTCAACGTTCCACAACCTGCGTGTTACGCATACTTTCGTCGCATTCACTTATTATATATCTGTACATATACGACATGAAACGTGAGCTCAACACTCGTGGACTCCGATGAAAATAATACATCTCAATCCTCCATGAGGAGACACAATAGCCATGGGCAAAAAAACCATTAAAATGTGCAACGTTTTCGCACGTACATTTAAGTTTTGCCACTATAAACGATGACAGCAAATTCTCACCTTTCATTTGTGCCCCACTAACGAAATAGGAAAGAGACATTACTGCTCCAGCAATAAAGAACGTCATTGGATTAAAACAAAAGTCGATTCCAAGCATCGAGTCTGTTTCCAATCGAATAGTAATTAACTCAGGATATCAAAGTTAATTCGGTTGCTTCGGGTACATGTAGCAAATATTTTATTCATACCCATCAACGTCATCAGAATGATTCATCGAACATCGAGTCCCCCTGAGAACGTTTCATGAAAGTTGCCACTTGCAGTTTTATTGCAAATTCGTAATAAAGCCTCGAACGAATAAAAAGATCGAATGGAATTCGTGGCAGATAAAAAGTGTGCATAAAAGTGGCGCAAAAATGTATGCACATTGCGCGAGCAATTAATATTTCATATACGTCGTTAAGTTGTTGACTACTCCTTGCTAATTAACATTTTTTTCATAGCTTTTCGGGGAAGCATCAAAACATTTACACGAGCTCAAATGCTCGGGTAGAAAATAATTTCCAAATTTTTTTACGGCCTCAACATTCCGCAGTTCGTTTCGCAAAAAAAAAAAAAAAAAATTCACATCAACCTCGTCGCGCTGTTCGTTTGACTTATTCGACAAGCCATTTAAAATTAATTTGTCAGAATGAAAAATGGCGTTCGGGGCATCGGAATTAATCGTTGAGCCGACAGCTATTTATTTTCTTTCAGGCTTTTTTCACGCCCGATCAAACATCTCAATAATCACTTTCGGAATATGCAAATGAGGCCAAATGCCCGGAAATTAAAATCGATAAAAAATCACCCGGTTCAACGCGGTGAACAAATAATTTAAAGGATCTTAATGCATCTCAGAAATCGCTACGCCGCATTCCCATTTTAAATTCATACCAACTTCCTATAAATCAACGAGATTAGAAATGTAAATATTTGGCAATAAAAGCTGACAATTTTTTTGATCGCCGGCCCATTATTTTCAGGCATTTTCGTACACGCGCAAACCACGATACATGCTAATATTCTCATTATGCTTCGCTTGACATTATTCCCGATTTTCAACACCTGCCTCGACGCACTTAATTGCTATCTATTTCGCCATATGTAGAAATGCAGTTTCAGGTTTTTTTTTCTCTCTAAATAGCACAATCGAAAGTGGCCCCTAAAAATTCACATTTATGACTCGTTCTTTTTTATTGTTCCGTTCTTTCTCTCATCAATATTTTTATCACCATTATTTTTATTAGTTCTTCGACATATTTTCGAAGAATTTCGAATCCTCGATGCGGAAAGAGTCGAAAAAGGACCTCAAAATTCTCACTCGATGTTTGTCCCCTGAAAATTTTGTGTTGGAGAAAAAAAAATTGACAATTTCGTCGAAAACGAAATACATCGAAAAGGAGTTGCTTAAAAAAATTAAAAAATCTGATTGCTTGTTTGTTTACATTGAGTCTCTCGACCCAGCGTATTGCTTCATCGTTATCTTTTCAATTTCGTCGACTCAGCTCGAATCGCGTGTCAATTTTCGGTCTTTCAAAAATTCTTTATAAATTCACTTTTTGCTCATCTCAAATTTTCGGTAATTTTCTAAAAAAATTGAAAGACGTAGAAAAACAAAAAAAAATACGTCGTCCCTTTCGTTCGTCATGCTCGGACACAATTTCAAGAAAAAATCGATAAAATATTTAAAAAAAAAATGATTTTCCCGATTTTTGCAAAAAAATACAGATTCGGAGTAAAAAAATGTTTGGGATTTCGAAAAAATCGATGATTTCGACGATTTTTTGAAATTACACACCCAAAGACACCCCCCCCCCTCTCCTTCCCTCCCTGAGGATACCCGAAAAGATATAAAGTTGGCAGCAAGTGTCGTCCACTAGCACACTTTTGATATCTCTTGTCGGGGCGAATCGGCACGCGAAGAGATTAAACGAACAGCCATGAAGCCAAACGCCATAAAAAATTGACAAAAAAAAAGAAAATAAATAAAAAATAAAAAAGTTACGATTGGCTGTTCTCGCATACATTCGTGACCCAAATCGTTCCTCTTCAACGAGTAATCCTCGTTCCGGGGCTGCTGCCTTGACGTTGAAGAAAACAAAAAAAAAAAAGACAAGAGAAATGAAAACCGCCGAGAGAAAAGACTCGCGGTTGCCCTGCATTTTCGTTTCTTTTTCATCAGTTCAGTCTCGTCGATCCTCTATCGAAGATGGATTTTATTCACCGGCTAAAAAATTAATCGATATTCATCGATTTTGTGGTCGCAGTGAACTCGTTCAATCTTTTTCTTCTCGTAACGTCATTTATGTCAAAAATTTGTCTATCGTTGAAAAAAGAATCCGATTTCAAAGCCTTCCCGGCGAGTCCCGTAATGGTCGTGAGATCAAATCTGTGCGTACGAGTTACCGTGTGTCTGTGCAAGTTATTCGAAATCGTGAAAATTATGATATTTCGACCGTTCGAACCCATCGACACGGGATCCGACAGTACGATCGATTTTTTTTCATTCCTCTCATTTTATTATATACGGAGAACATTTAAGGACGTTGTATCGCGACGGTAAATGATAAATTTTTGTTTTCACTTTTTCTTACATACAAAAAGGTTCGCAAACCTAAGTTCATTCAAAAAAGTTGTTACTAATTGACTAAAGAACCACATACTTTAAATTCAAGATCGTCCGAGCTAATATGTATTTGTTTTATAATAACGAAAATTGCGAAAAATTTTTACGAGCGATTTTTTTGAAAAATTGAACAAAGCTTCTTCGATGTCACATGAAAGCGTATGCCAAATTTTAAGAAGCTCCACCATTTAGAAATCGAAATTTTCAATGTTGAAACTTTTAACACGCGCTCTTGTGAAAAACTACTGAAAATTGTGATTTTTATTAATAAATATTTCGACGTCTACATGGTGAAATCTCTTAAAATTGTGCGAGTCATTAAGTATCACTATTTTCCTTATGTAGTGAGAATGTAAAAAATTCTATCGATAGAAAATTTTGCCTACAACGTCCTTAAGCCTCAATAATCCGTGAGCGTTTGTAGACACTAAAATTTCGTGAACCTTTTCGCGGTATCGAATCATCAATTACTAACTACGGGCAAGAATAGAATTTTTTCTTATAAAATTTTTTTTTTCTTCCATCAAATATCAAGCAATGTGCATTGTTCGTGGGTTAAGGGTTAATATGTTTAAGTGACGAATAAAGGTAGTTCGGTAGCTCGTAAATTTTTGTTGGCCACTTGCTTTTCGCCCCTGTAATCTCAATCACTCGACTTCATCATTTCGAAACGCTTCGAATTGGGATTGTCGGAAGAGCCTGTACGAAGGAACGCCCAAGAATCAGCAAGAGACTGTAATTTTATGTGGACCACCTTTCCAACGATGATCACATGTATAAAATTTAAGCAGGATCCTTAAGATCCAGTTACCCCATTTCCCTCCACTATAATTATCCTTTTCAGGCTCTTCATTCATACGAGCCAGCAAAAAAAAAAAGTCCGAACAAAAAACCGTATTTATTATTTTCGCTCTTTCCCGATCATTTCGCCATATGGCGAATTTTCCGAATTTCTCGAATATATAATTACTTCCAGACTTCCCAAAAGTGGAGGATAATAAAGCATATTTGTGGCCTGCAATAATTATCCTTCAATCAAACTCTCGTATTATGATAATTCCCACACTGATAGATTTCCCAATAATTTTTAATTCAATCTTCCGAAGCGTAGAAAAACGTGGCACGAAAAATTTTTCTGAACATATTCGGCCAATACAATTCCCTCGATTTTCTTCAAGATTAAATAATAATGATGCCAAACTCATTATTTTTATAAACAATAACATTCATAAATGTTATGTGATGATTAATAATTATTTTAAATGAATAAAAATAAATAATAATTATTATTATAATTATATAATGATTAATAATTATTTGAAAGTAATAAAACGAATGATTCTTATTATTATAAATAAATATCGATCGAATAATGATAAATAATTGTTTTAAATCAACCAAAATGAATAATTATTATTATCATGAAAAAAAAAAACAACTATTATATAATAATTAATAATTATTAAAAATCAATAAAAATGAATAAAAATCATTATTATGAATAAATAATTAATAAAATGGTAATTATAACAATAATTTTATAAATAAATAGTGTTATTAATAAAAACAATGATAATTATATATTAATAATAAGTAATGACTATTTTTTCCATTATTATTTACAATGATATGGATAATACGAAAAAAAATATTACAAGCAATGATAAAATATTATGAACAATACTATCAACGTGATGATTGTAATAAAAAATAATAATATATTCTCAATCGAACACATGCTATCACCGTTACCACCATCACAAACATTCTCCGAAGCAATACCGAGCCTATATATATGCAATGAAGATGATGTTTGCGACATTGCATCTGGACCGCTTATATCGGATCCCGGCGCGCGCATATCTCAATGGCCTTCTCTGTTATGCACGATTACAGTTACTTCTCATTTTCTTTGCAAAGCCACTTCTTATTCTTTATAGAGTTGGTTCTATTCGCTCGAGTAATTGCTATTCTTGCCGGACCCGAGTGAAATTATTTTGAGAATTGCATCCCCCCTCGTGGGTTGGTTTTGCCTGGAAATAAATATTAAATTCTTATCGAAACAAAATGCGGTCCCGCTCGATTTTTAAGTCCGGATTCCTTGTCTCCGGAAACCAGAATTGGGTCCCTCAGAGCCCTGCTCGTTAAGGGATCCTCATTTTTTTAATATCCCAGAAAAAATCTCGCCGTTTAATCCTAATCCCGTAATCAGCGACTTAGGTGGGGGCTTTTTTTTTCTTGTCAAGGCAGATGGTGTTTTCTGCGAACAGACGTGACCAAACAACAAGCGCCTCCATCCGCTATTTATTCCCTTTTTTTTCATATTCGCTTCCTCCTCGCGCTCCCGCCAAGCCACGAGTATGAAATTAAGCGTTAAGGTGGTACGCCGCAGCGGACCGTTTCACCGGGATTTTCCAGGACCGTCAATGCACTGCCATGTGCTAAAGATTCCAGTCGCACTCTGTATCGACTTATCGCTCGGACAGCATCGGTTTCTTTCACCGCGCGTAACAATCGGGCGAATAAAACTTTTTTTCCGAAAAAAAAAGGAATCGAAACGTTGGTCGCAATTAATATCCTTGCTGCTGATAATTTCCACTCATTCCAGGTCGAAATGATTATTTAAACGATTATCCAATCAGTGCTCATTCGCGCCGACATGAAAATCAATTTTCGAAAGTGCGGATTAAGTTGACGAGTCTCCATTCGTAATTACTGCCTCTCGTTTTTTAATCACACCGCCCCTGATTTATAGATCGAGGAGAGTTTCGACTCGAGTTCGCTCCCGCTCACCAGGTAAACTCGAAAACAAATATCACTGCGTGTTATTCCAGTCTCGTCGTAAGTATTCGATAGCGAGAATCTTGATTGATTCTTCTTTCGTTGCCTCGGATACTCGACCCAAACTCTTGCCGAGTTCTGAGCTAATATTTGCTTTACTAAATGTGACCGTTAGAGACGTTAGCGCGGACTCATCACCGAAAAGCCGGTTGCGATTCGTATATGAATTCACTGTTTTCACGTCCTGCCGAGTCCAAAATAATTTCCAACTATCGTCCATTTCATTTTTATCATAATCTAGAGTTGTCGCAATGACTCGGAAACAAGTGAAAGCGGGTTTGCTCCAAAATTCTCCACGCAGCAAAAATCGCGTTTCCAACTGTTTTCGAAAATAGTTGAAAAATTGTTTTTACTATATCTCGATTATTGCAGCTTTTTATTAATTTAAAAAATTATTTATTCAATTATTTGTTGATTTTTTTAGTCATTTACAACATTTTATTAAATTATTTATTTACTCATTCAATTTTATGGAATTTTTCATTTGTTTGCTTGTTCATTTAATTATTCATTCATTTCTTTATTCATTTATTTGCTTATTTTTTCATTTATTTATTTATTTATTCATTGATTATTCATTTATTTTTTTTATCTTTCGATTGTGATTATTTTCGACCCTGCAGCTCATTCCGAATGGCATGAATAATTCTTTTGTTTTATCGTTGCATAAAAAAAAAATACATATTTTTTTCGCACGCATTTTTGATGCTATTAGATTATGGCCCAGTTCATTGAATCGTCGTAAATCTTAGTTGGTAGCGTTTTGAGCGACGTCGCAGTGAAAAAATGGTTAATTAATTGTAAGCGTTAGATTTGGCGCGAGATTAATCGGATTCATGACAAAATTGATCGCACTCGACAGCGTCAGCCACCCAAATCACTCGCGGTACTTAACATTTAATATATATATCTATAGGCCAGCACTCGCAACGCATTGTGCACACATCGACTTTCCCTCTTGCTCGCTCTCGTTTGCGCTCGCACCATTCCATGCTAATTGTTGCTTTATCTTGCCAACTTTATCTACCGTTAAATTTTGTTTAAATTCGGAGCTTAAGTGATTGTTCATCGAGCGTGGAGCTGTCGGCCAGAGAATTTATTCACCGTCTCGGTTAGAAACGATCTCCTTTGTTTTATCCTCGCCCAGGGCAAAGCAGATCTTTTTGGGACTCATAAGTGGCATTTAAAAAAAAAAAATGAAAAAATCAAATAAAATAATGAGTGTTCACGATGGTAAGCACGTGTTTGCTGATGAGAATGAAAACCTTGGTTCAATTTTTTTTTTTCATTTTGAAAGTAGAATTTTAAAAAGCAGACAAAAATAATTTACAAATCAATTTGGACCTCGGGCAACGTTTGACAACTTCATAACGGTTGATGAAGTCGTACGCTAGTCCCGAGAAACCGAGTTCTTTAGATGCCACGCTAATCACTCGGATTCCACGAGTGCGAGAGACTATGCAACTCTCGAGCGCCAATTTAATGCACTCGCGAGCAATATTTTTCAGGCGGACTCGCAGAAAATACGATGTGTAGCTTCGAATTTTCTTCCATGTGTAACAACCACTCTATACGCGATTAATAAATCCACTCGCTTTTCATTCTCGCATGATGAATAAAAAAAATCGAATTTCTATCCTTTAATCCTGGTTCTCCAGTTTTTTAATTTTTTCGGCCCGAAATCGTAAAATATGGACGTTTTTGGGTATCGGTTGAATTGATTTGTTTTATTGTATTTTATTTCGAATTTTTTGAAATTATTTTGTCGCCAATCGATGTTTCCGGGTCTGTGAGACCCACGGTGGAACTAAAAGACAATGTGAAATGCCTGGCCGGAACAGACGGCCATATTTTTACCGAGTTTCGGTTTGTTACCAGCGCCAGAGAGTCGGAAAAATTGATTTTCGCTTAGCAATAGCCAAGACAACAAATAATGACCTTGGAGAAATGATTGTTTATTGTTATTGAACACTGAACGTCGATTGCTGAGCTGACTTGATGCTTTTTGTTTTTGACGCTTCAGCGAGTAATGAACCGCACGACAAGGATAGCCTGAACGAGACCGGAAGCACGACGGGTGGCACGGTGGAGGGAAACCACTCGGGAAACCCCGCCAGGGGTGAAAGGAGCAGTGGCCTAAATGAGCAAGTCCCGAGTCCCGAGAGGAGACCCGTTTCCAATACAGCACCACCTCGTTCGCTGGTATCCAGGATTCTTGCGAGGGCGCGTTCCAGCGACGACTTGCTCGACCATTCAGAACCATAGTAAGATTTTTTTGGCCCAAGAAAAAAAAGGGAGAAAGTTTGAATCACAAAATAAAAATTTCTGCTGTAGTTCGCAATTATGGATCGTGCTGAGCAACGTTTACGGGGAGCTAGTCATCGTATTAATGATGGCGTTGTGTTTGGCGGAGGTTATGGACACGCCGGTGCCGCTCCTGAGCCTCCAGGTAAGATTTTAACACGGATAGCGAAAAAAAAAATTCTCTTAAAATATCACGCGATTTTCTTATCGGCGACAAAATCCCGAGAAGAAAAGTCCTCAGGCATTTCTCTCTCCGACGTATCGTTACCGAGATATCCATCGACAAGTGCCGACCAATCTCCCGTGCGCGAGGAGTGAGGGGCGTGGCTCTCCCACTCCGCGTGCCTCGTCCGCGCATGGGATTGGCCGCTATTTAAAAACGGCAATAACTCGAGAACGGCGCGTCGTAGAAAAAAATAGCTAAGGACGTTTCTCCTCAGAATTAAACGATTCATCCAAATGACACACTCAAACCTCCAATAATTCCTTTTTTCAATAACATTATCGCGGAATGATGTGGGCATTGATAACGCGGTAAGCAAACGATGTTTATAATCGCGTGAATCGTGTACCGGTGTCGTGAGCGAGATACTCGCGTCGTTAATGGACGTTCCACTCCCGGTAAACCTGTTTTTACAAAGTGCTCTTCACGAGTACACGATGTTTCTTTCCTCCCGAGAATAACAAGCCGCACAAGCTCGCGAGCGTTTGACACAAACCGCGCCTCAATGCATTTCAATTTAATTTTCTTCCGTGGCCTCGTTCGAGTTGGCGCGATCGCTCGTGTGGAGTGGCGTGATCGAATTTTTATACCCCAACAGAAAAAACAAACGAAAAAGGCGATTATCTTGGAGGATGCAACCAGAAGGTGTTGAAAAAATTCGATTCTATAGTCAGGCCGACGGGATCTTAATTGAAACGTCATCACAAATTACGTTTGATCCCGCCAACCCAATTTTCATCATAAAAATCTTTTTTTCATCCTCCCTGCTGGCCCAGAGTTCCCGGGGCGAATAAATTCAAAGGCTCCCTTGGCCCAGACCGGAAGTGAGCACTTTCCATCGTTTTTCGCCTCGCGTCCTCAATCCTTAATTTGAATTTTCTTCCTCTAATTCTTCGAGGAATAAAAAAATTCGAGCAGTCTTTTGTTCGACGCTAATGCACGAACAAAAGTACTGTTTGCTGGACATAGTTGAGCTGCTCCGGGACTCGTCAAAGTGGCCTCTTCTCGTTCGCCGGCCTCGAGAGCCCGTAATCTGTTCACTCGATCGAGACGCAAAGCGATTTCTAATTCGAGGAGTATCTCGCAGATAGAGACTTTTATAAATTTGTAATATTATTTCATTTTTAAGCGAAGAATTTCCCCGAGATTTTGCACGAGGCAACCAGCGAGGGAGGGAAGGGAACAAGAGTGAAATCAGCGTCCGGTGATCCCGCTGTGACTGGCGCGTGCCCGAACATTAACTCCGTATTTTTCGACCGATCCAGAAACCGGCGTTTGCGTTTATATAAAAAGGAAAAAGTCTCCTTTGCCTATTCCGACCGGAAGTCAGTCTGGACTTTGATCCCCATCATCGTAGATTTTACTTCCGGTCACATTACCCATTGCTGCTTCGTTTGCATAGCTTTTTTCATAGAAAGTTTGATCCTCGAACGCGTACGCCGGAGATTCGAGAAGGAGAAACAAATTTATTCGAGGAACGAACGTCCCTCCTCATTTCCGGAGAGAAAACTACTACGCGGTGAAAGTTCCACCAAGACCCACGCGTATCATTCGTATTACTTGCACTGACCGATATGATGGCTCTGGAAAATTTGCCATTCGAACTCACCTCAGGAGGAAAGTTTGCGTGTCATTTGTCGAAAAAATCGAACCGAATCGTATCTAATTCTTAATAAAGGGGAATCACTTGAGTAAAGAAAAACCAATTTCCTGACAATGATCCGTTTCGGGTCAATTTGACCCGAAAATTGGTTGGACCGTAAAGAAATTTGTCGTCTATTTCTAAGTCTGTTGTGGGAATTCCCCGAGGAAAAATTGTCAGGAAAAAATTTAATAGGCCGGGGACGTGATTGGATAAAAAAATAAAAATCAATTGAAAAAGGAAAAATGCTGGAAAAGAGAAAATCACGAGTTGGTTTAATGCCAATCCCGAGGATTATTATCGCAGTGTATTAAGACGTCAATAAATGTCAATGTGGTAGCAAAACTTGTGACATATAGAATGAGAATTAATTAGACAATTTCAACGCTCGGAATGATATGACGTTAGGGCATGTACATTAGAGGTTATATACGATAAGAGAAGCGAGTGAATCCGGTTTGGCGACTTTCAACCGGCCGCTATCCTTCGCGTCTAAACTTTTCTCCGACCGTCCGGTTCTTCCAGAAAATGCCCCTTTACGGTAGTCTCGGGTATCGACGCGCTTTTCGCTGTAATTTTAACTAACAAAACGGAATTCGTAATTGCGGCACGGAGATCTGTTGCCGAAGTTTCTTGAAGCTGTGTGCAAATTCCATTATTATAGGCCTTCCCCCTGTTATTTATTCGCCAAGCCGGTGGTTGGGAGAATGAAAAATAGCCTCACGGCTTCATTTTCACGAGCCAATAATTTAGTCTCTTCGAATCATTCTTCGCAATGACCTAATTAGAAAACAATTAATTTTCATCATTTTTTTATCTTTTTGCACAGAGCGTTTTTCTCATGTATCTCTACGTCGGGAGCATCGCAGTTATCATCAGCATATATTTTTGGGTTCTCGTCGACAGTTGCGGAGTTCTTGCCAATGGACGAGCCGAAGACGCCGAACTCGGTGCTGCCTCGCTCACCCGGTTCGGCTCTCTCAAAAGGGCTCACATCTCCAGGGCACGAACCGCTCCAACCAGTTTTTATATTCGCGTCGGAGCTTTACGTAAGAAATTATCCAAAATCAATGCAATCGATTCTCCAATCATTTTTTATCGTTATTCCCCCATTTTGATCAACTAATTTATTTATTCATTTATTTACACATTCATTCGATTATTAATTAGTTTATTAATTTGACGATTTATTAATTTATTGATTTATCAATTTATTAATCTATTAATTTATTGATTTATTAATTTATTATTTTCTTAATTTATTAATTTATTAATTAATTTATTCATTCATTTACTTATTCATTTATTCATTTATTTATTTATTTTATTTTTTCATACTTCAGTTTTCGGCCTCGCGACTCTAGTCTTCAACGGCCTGGAAATGGCTATGCACACGATGATGCAAGGCGCCGAATGTCTCAGTGACATCATTTTTGTTCATCCAGTACTCCACGGACTCTTTACGTTTCTCCAGATGCATTTCCTGTTTGTTAATTCACAGGTGAGTGCAATTTGATTGATTGAACGTCCTCTAGTGGCGAGCGACGGCATTGACGAGGTTTTATTTTCCATGAAATTCAATCGATTATCTAAATTTTTGGAAAGAAACTGTGTCTCCTCGGAATTTTCACGGAATTTATAACATTTTTGCACTTTCGGAATTCCCAGAGAGTTATTTCACGTCCAAACTAATCTGCTATACAGGATTTTTCTTTTTTTTTTCGAATTCTACGTATTTTTTAGACTTTGGCAATTTTTCAGATTTTTTTTCTTTGCTAAATTCTGAGACTTCACGAATTTCTTGCTGGAAAAGCCTTCGGCTTCCCCTCACAATAACATCACGAAGGTCCACTAATTGATGTTTGTCCGTTTGTAGGTTTTGGTAGAAAGATTCGGTTTAGCAGCAAGATTTGGTTTCACGCACTTAGCAGCGACGAATATCGCCGTTTGGGCACGTCTCGTTATTTGGGATTCTGCCCAAGAGTGGACCTATTTTGTTCACTTGGCTCAAAGAGGTCCTGAAACTTCCTCATCGCCTCTGAATCTTCGAGGCTTTCCTGGCTCCCTCGCCAGAAGGGCTCGTGACCTTTTGGGTGAATTTTTCGAATTTTTCGCACTGCCATTCGACCGTCGAACTTTTTTGCAATAAAATTTATTAATTATCTTTATTTTCAGGCAAATCAGCCTCGGACGATGTCATCTCACATCCCTATCAGCCCATTTCGCCGGAACAAATATCCCAAGTCGTAACTCTCCAAGAATGTCTGAACACAAACACGCTCGGCCAATTATGGACCTCGAGCATGCCCTTCTTGTACCCTTTCATCGTTCAGTTCAGGTGAGTCCGTCGAAAGGTCAAACAAGTACAATAACAAACCTCAAACTTGTGCTCCATTCGTTATGTAACGATTATTTGATTTATTTTTCTTTATTTTAAATATTGTTATATTTTATGATAAATTCTTGAGTTTTATTTTTTGTTTTACATTAAGATTTTTAAACCAAAATTGACAATATACATATAAAAAAAAAATAAAGTATATTTATACAGTGTTTTACATTTCGTCGTGTCTGTTAAATTACAACTGTGGTTTATTCTACTTACGGAAGAGAGAGAGATTTTATTTTGACCGCTTATGGACAACGTTCTTGTAATTTTCGAAACGATTGGACCCTCTTTGACCTCTTTGTAAAATTGATTACGGTCGATGGAAGACCGGATAGTGATTCCGATGGTGGTGGTGATTTTTAATGCAAGATAAAAATTGAAAATATTTTGTACAAAGGGCGAAAAGAGTGCCTATAATGTTCTCGTTCAATATGATCGTGACGCTTATTATATTTTGTGCTGTTATCTCATCGCTGGCCAGTCGATGAGTCCCCAGCTCCCCGATCGATTCCCAAAATCGGGATCTCACGTCCTCTTTCTCTTTCTCCCCACTCTTTCTCTGATATAATACCATTACAGTTATCAACGAGGAACGCATTAATCGGGCTCAAAACTTAGTATTTCTTCGATGAATACACGGAATTAATCTCGAACTATACTTTTTGAGGGTAAAATATCCTGAGGAATCGATTTCAATGATTTTAAAAATTGAAAAATCAAATTTTATTGGTCGAAAAATGGGCAAACTGGGGAAAGGAATTTTGAAATTCTGTTACACTTGAAACGTGGGTGCAAATTTGCACCAGTGTCGTGTCTACGGGTTACATTTCTTCGTTTTTTCTAACACTGGAAATTTTTTTTTATCGAATGTCCTTAATTAATGAGCATGAAAATAAAAAAGAGTGCAAATGAAGTGAAAAAACGTTGATTCTCTTTGCAGTTTAATTGCGGCCGCCGTGACATTCGTGATGGGCCAGAACGTCGGCAGGAATCGTTATTGTCACAAAGCAAAATTTCATTCGAGCAAAGATTTAACTCCGAGTCATTCGAGAGTGGGTTGCGACGGTTCAAGCAAAGGATTGTTCCTCGGAATACTTTGCATGACAGCTGGGATCGTAGTGATTCTGATATTCCTGGTGGTGAGAGAAGACGACAAATTTTCACCGGCTACACTCTCGTGGCTGACGTGTGGCACGTTGATTGGAATTTTGGCATTGAGCGGTATAATGACAGCGAGTGGTCTCGTCCAAGTTCGTCAGATGTCAGTGGTCACCCGGGCCCCGGCGACTCTCGATGCTTTGCTATCGAATGTCGCGCTTTTCGGAGTCCAACTATACGCAGTTTTTACCGCTGTCGTTTGTGCCTGTTCGCTCGCTACTTACGACGCGGAAACTGAAGATCCTGAGAGCTGGGGGAGACACGCGATGCTCCTGGCAGCCTCGATACTCCAATTAGCTCAATGTTTCGCTCAGAGCACTCTCATCGCTGAAACCTCCAAAAGATCCTGCATAACACGATTCCAGATGATGGCAAAACCTGCTCGGCAAGTCGTCACTTTCCTTCTATTCAGCAACGCTGTCCTCTGGGCTTTTGACACTGTCGTCACACAGAATTGGGTCTCCCAGGAGCTTCAACTTCGTTTCTTCGGCGTTTTGGCCTGGGGCATCATCTCTAGGATTTGCTTGCCTCTCGTCGTCTTTTACAGATTTCACAGCTGCGTTCTATTGCTCGAGGCCTGGAACAAGTGCTATAGAATACCCAGGGGCGAGCATCCACTTAACTGACGACGGTTATTGTCCGGACGATATTCGACCAGGTATTACTCCGTGCAAAATACCATTTCTATTCGTTTTTCTATTATTCACCCTCAAGAGAGAGATAAAAAAGGATAAATCGCTGGCAATCCTCGATAAGCTTAAAATTTCGATTGAATTGCATTTTTTCTTTCGAAATTCATTTAGCACAACGATCTATTTAGTTGCCGGTCGATTTTTTCTGGTATTTCGATCATATTGATCCTTTTCGTCCTGCAACTTAAATCTCGCGTATTTGGAGAGAAAAAAATGTGAGAAAATTCAGGAATACCCTCTTTCGAGGTTTTATAGTTTTTTATAGACGTTGTGTTTTTTTTTCTGATTAATATGTTTGAAAAACACGGAGTTTTCGTAAAAAAGTCATCGGATCGAAAAAAAACTCGTATAATCCATGGATCATATGTTCTCTCATGGCATCATATGGGTCCTTTGAAGAAAAGTTGTTGCTCGGGTCAAAAAGACCCACAAGATTCGGGGAGGGGTAATTTTACAATGTGAAAGCTTCTCGAATGGCACTAATCGCGAATACTTTGATCTCTCCATCAGATTGAAGCCGATATCGCGTCATCGGCGTTGTCGAAAAAGAAAATTAAGCCTCGATTTGCAAGATGCCGAGAGTTCGTTCGAGCGGCCATCGAACTACCAAGAAGTAAGGATCGACGATTCGATTCATTATCTTCGTCCTTATTTGGACAGCGGAAGTTGGTTGTATCTCGAGACAAATCCGATAATGCGTATCGCCAATCCGGTGATGCATCCACAAGTTATCGAATACGCGATGCCACCGCCCAAGAGAAAAGCTCAACGCCATCATCGTCCTCGTAATTATAATTCACTCCACGATTACGATCACCATCGACACCATCATCATCATCATCATCATCATCATCACGATCGCAATCATCATCACCACCAATACCGCAGCAATGACGATTATAAAGATGAGAATTGTCATCGACGTGATCATCGTCGAGTGGCGAGTGATCCCGGTGGTTTTGCTCGTCCCAACAGCCAAAACGTCCTGGCCCAGCATCGTCGGTTTCTCAGTCTCGGTGGCAATGATCAAAGCTCCGGCCTCCTCCAGCCAACGATCGCGGAGGCCAGCGAGGACGAACCCAGTCCGGACGAGACGACGAAAACTTTGACCTTCAGAAAAGTGCCATGGCATCCCAATCTGCACATGCTCAAAACTAGACAAAATTAAATCACCACTCTGCAACACTTTTTTCATATATTATTATAAATGATATACGAAATTATAATATATTATATAATAATATATTATTTATTTATAATCAAATTAATACATTATTATTATATAATATAATATAGTAAGCAATATAATATATATTATTATAATAATGTATATTAATATATTATTATATTATATGACGTTTTTTTTCGGAACGTAATCGGCTGAGCAATCGTCAGCATTTCTTTTGCCTTCCTACATTCCATTTTTATCGCCTTTCATTCATATTTATCCTGTATAGGCTTTTCTCTCGATACGGAAACCTGGATCTTTTGCCATCTGAATGCAAACTTTTTTTTTATCGCTAGAACTGATTTTTTTTTTTCATTTACATTTTTGTGGCTCGATTTTGTCGTCACGGAATGGAAATATCGAGGGGACTACATTTTTTCGAAATTAGTCGTGGAAATTCCTCTCCGAAGAGTCTGAAAATTCGAAATTTTGTAAATCGATCAATTTTTTCACATTTTTTTTTGTTTTTTTACGAATCGTCCATTTTTTTCTGGTGGTATCGTTTTTATGATTCGAAGGAAACAAGCAAACTTTACTCGATTAGGCCTAAGTTCGCGTCCCTTCGATCGATATATTTTCATTATTTGTGTGCAATATTACTTCTTAAGTTGATGTACAACGTTGTAAAGTTAACTTTAAGAAAAAAAAATAGAATATTCCGGTGTTTTCTGCGACGAATTTGCAGCATCATCTCGTGTTTTTTTTTCTTAGCTCGTTTGGTCGTTGGAAAGGGAGCCTCGATGCAGAGTCGAAGAAACGATAGGAATTAATCTTCAATAATCGAAATAGCCATGAAAATTGGGTCGCGCAATGACAACGCTTCCGTTTTTTTTTCAACTAAATAACGAATCGATATTATTTTTCTTTTGTAAACCTTGTCGGAATCATGATGTATATATTTATTCAGTGAGGCTCTGAAAAAGAGTTGGACACTCGGAAATATCGACTTGAGAAATAAATATTTATAATGGTACGGAAAAATTTCATTTTAGTTTTTAGTAAAAAATGAAATTCACATCCTCGGCAGGTGCAGAGATTTTTCGTCGATATTTCAACTTTTTCCCAGAGATTAATTGACTTTTGATTCCATTCATTAACAAAATTTCCGACTCCACTTCCATTTTTGCCAAAAGTTTGGAATGTTTCTATTTTTATTTTTTATTTTGAAGAAATTTCTCATTTTCTTAATCGATCCAGTAATCATATTTGAGTCTTCGACAAATCGAACAAATTCCGGGCTCATTGCAACGTCGGGAATTGTTTTGCTTTGGGGAAATTTAAAATTACGACAAGTACAGATGAAAAGTATTTATTTGTAATATACGGCAGAACTAGCATCTCCATTAAAATCAATTTTTCAGCATCGGCCAATTATAATTGGTCGCGTTGCTCCGAATTCTCGCCTTTTTTTTTTATCTTCGTTTCGCAGGCACTACAAATGCGTTCACATACAAATGCAACAAACACACACACACATACTGAGGCCAGCGAGTTGTATCTCGCGATTGCCGACGACGAATCACGTATTCGATGAACGCGAAGTATTTTTCTTTCTTGGCTTTGTTTTTTCATTATTTTTTTCATAGTTTGATTTTTTTTGAATTTTTGAGAAAAAATGATGTGATAACTAAATTCGGAAATTCTGGTTGCCTATTAATCACCGTTCGATGAGGCAGTATCAAGAAAATTAATTATCTTTTTTTGCGGGATATTCTAAAATCTGCGGGCGTTTGGATTCGATCTCGAAAAAAACTGGAATTTTTTTTTTTTTTTTTAGTCGAGCTCCACCTCGTCGCTGGCCTGAGGAGCTGATGGTTTCGGCTCAGCCGCTGGTGGTGGCGTCGCCGCCGCACCACCAGCCCCTGAGAAAAGTCCACCCAAGCCTCCCATGCCTCCTGCTGCTCCTCCCAATCCTCCGGCGCCCATACTTCCCAGGAATCCGAGCAGATCACTCGCTGCCATTGAACCATCCGAACCGCACAATTTATTTATCAATGCCATCATCTTCGGATTGTCCTCGTATTTTTTAATGTTTCCGGGATTCGCCGTAATGTCCAGGAACATTTGCGAAATCTCCGGATCCTTGGCAAATGAAAAAAACAAAATATTTCATTAATTGAATGGAAAATTTTATATTTTGTTAATTTTTTTCTTCATTTTTTTAATTTCAGGATATTCAAGCGATGACGTGAAGAATTTTCGAGAATTTGTTCTCCACTTCGTAGAATTATTTCGAGTTTCTTAAACGAATTTCTTTTTTTTCATTTTCGGGTTTTTTTTTCGAAGTTTTCGCGATTTTCGACCTCAAATCTCCAGCAGATCATTTTGGGGATCGAAGTATTGGAAATTGAGCGAATTTCAATCACTTCGATTGAATAATAATTGGGGAATAGTTGGCATAAAATATCGAGGGTCGAGAAAATACCTTAAAGGCTTGGAGGATCTCAGCAAAGTCCATTTTTTTCTTGCCAGCATCAGCAGGGTCACCTTCTGATGTCGATCCCTCGGATTTAGCTGCATTAACGTTTTCCTTGGAGGCCTTTGCTCTGTTTGATTTCTTTGCTGCTTTCTCCATGGTTTTTCGCTCTCTCTTTCTCTTGTGTTCCTCAATCTTTTGAGCCTGCACATTAACATCGGTATTTTTCATCTAGTTCGATCGAATAATACATTTTTTCATTCTCAAATAATACTCGACGTATTTCTCGTCCAAATAATCACCTAAATACAAAAATGATAAAGCCTTAATAACTTGTGAAAATTTTGCACAAGTTTTTCCCACATTTGAACGATGAATTTTTATCGGAAAAAAATGCATCAACTTTTCGTCAAATATTTGTGTTGCAAATATTTATTTTCCATCTCGAAATACACGAAAAACGTATTTCTACACGCTTCATATATATTTTGGGAGATACGTGCCTAGTTCAGCATACATGCATACATCACGGGTGATATATTTAACAAAATATGGCTTTGTACAGGATCGTTCAAAATATGATCACATATAATTTTGTTTTTTAATTACTTAGAATTATTATTTTCATTATATTATTGAAAATGATAAAATTTATCATTTAATTAATATATAATGAAAAAAATCGTTTGGTACTGGCTGGTTCAAAGAACGACTACCATATAATTTTATTCTATTATTTTATTAATAATAATAATAATTTTTATTATATTATTGAAAATTATTAAATTTATCGGTTTAATTAATAGGCAATAAATCTCAATGGCTCGATAAATGGCGCAAAAATGTGAAGTATTTTGAGAAAAAGTTCAGAATATTCTACGGAATGGAAAATTATAGGAAAAATGAAAGTTTTTTGATCGGGATTTTTTTCCCCTATCATTACCGAACGTAAGTGTCCAAAGAATATCAGTCGGGTCAATAAAATAAAAGTTTTATTGCCAAGTGCCGCAACAATGATCAAAGAACATTTTTTGGCTTCGTTCCTGTACGAAAAACATTCTTAGGCAGTGTTTTTTCGATTCGAAATGTACTCGAGGGTTGTTTAGTTCGTCAAGACGATTGGATCGTCGAAAAAGTTGTTTTTTAATCAAAATAAAATTCGGTGGGATGGCGGTCAGAGGTCGCTGGTGAAAAGTGACCAACGAAATCATGAAAACGTTGAGGATCGGGGTATTGAGTTGAGCGGGGGGGGGGGGGGGTTTCGCACGAGGGGCGAGCCAACCTTATACGGCGGCGGCCCGGACACGTCTAAATATAAAGGCGCTCGGGGAGTCGGGAACATCGAAGAGAATCTCTGCTCCGCGTGCTCCGTGCGTCTCCCAACAACGAGACAGAGCAACGAATCGACTACACGTCCCAAAGCAAAATCTTCTTCGCGTTCGTGTAGAGTTGGCAAAAAGAAAAAGTTTTTTTTTCTTTACACTCGACGAAAATCTTCGGGTTACTCCGTCACGAGTAACCACGTCATTCACTTATTCATCTTTTCACTCCTGTTGATCGAGAAACCAACAAAACGAACCTGAGCTATTTCTAATTTTTTTTTTCGTCATTCTTAGCCTCGTGTCGAAAATTTATTTGAATCGAACGACTGGCCAGAGAAAAATCGTGAACGTAAAATTTCATTTTTTTTTTCAATTCAATTCTATCGGTAATTAATTATAAATCGTTTACGAGTTGGAATTCAAAGTGAAATATAATATGATGAAGCTTATGCACGAATCGAGTCCATAGTGAAGAATTTTCCAATCCCCCCCCCCCAAATTTAGTGACATAAATGGAATGAATTTATTCCTGGCGTATAACGAAGGAATAGAAAGAAAAAAATAAAAAGGAAAAAAAATTGACTTGGCGTCAGGCCCAAAATTATGCTTTTTGTAGTCAGAAACCGAATTTCGAAAATATACAATGTTTATTTTTAAAGTTCCTTCAAACTCCAGTTAAGTTATTTGATATCTCAAGGACAAAGTCTAATGTTGGAGGCTGACTATTTTTTTCTGTCTGCTACTTGAACCATTTGGGTGACTAATTTCTCAAATTTATAAAATTTCGAAAAGTACGACCAGGAAAAAAAAACATGATGGAAATATTTTTTTTTTCCGGAAGAAAAAACGATTTTTTGTCAAATTGAAAATTTAAGGGTGACTGTTAATTTCTGCCAAATTGAGAATAATTTTCGACCACGAACGCGGGGCTTTGGTCCAACTGAACGTTCCGGCATGGTGTACACAGTCAAGTATTTCGCAACGTCGCCATGTTTCCGTCGTGAGGATCAGTAGTTTCGGTGAAGCTTGACCTGTCTTTTTTATCATGTGACAAATGACCTTGCCCTCGTCTATAATAATTCCGCTATTTTGGTTAAATTAATATTAGCGTAGCCAGTTTCATAACTTGCATCATCACCGACTAAGAATTATCGGTAAAGCTTCCAAACGCGTGAATAAACGTATGAGTCAGAAGAGAAAAGAAACGAATATAAGCGAAAAATTCGAATCCACGGGGGCAAGAAGCTTGTGAGGCAGAGAAATGTGCAGAGTGACTTTTGTTTTCGACTCGGAAGGCGTGAATGAAGGCCATCGAAGCCTTAGAGCTCGTCCCGTCTTATAAGCGCGGCAACAGCGCTGCGGTTGCGAGAAAGAATTCGGGCGTTCGCCATCTAGCGGCGATTTCGCGAACTACATCGATTTGTCTGCCGTTGATAGCCCAGGCCGACAGGACGGCAGGATTTTGGCTCAAATTTGAGTTTCCTTTCCTGAACTAACGACAATTTAGAAAAAAAGTCACCAGGAACCTCCTGGTTAGACGTAAATTTAGAAAAATCGTTCCGAGGCGGTAAAATATCAACGCACGAGTCTAAGCAGAAAGGCCTCGGTGAAGGCAACTTAGTAATCTCATGGAAACGTGTATGCGACGATCTTTTGTCACCGAAAGCCGGTGACGTTTATGCCGGTGCAGGAAAACCGGGCCACCGAGTATTTTTAAAGCTACTCGGAGTGTGGCAACGAAGAGCCGTCGTGCGTGAGCGTGTGGCCGCGTATACACGCACGGGTCTCGAGGCTTCACACAGACGATCGCGGGGACGCGAATGAATCGCAAAGAGGCATAAGCGCAACGGCTTGAGTAAAGATAACAGGTACACGCGCAGTTATACTGGGCGAGCTTATTGACCGAGAGCTTGACAAAATGAATTCTCAGCCAAGATGAGATCGCAGCAAATTCACGAGATTCGAGGATCGCTTCGGTCACGAGATACCGCCACCAAGAGACTAACGTCAAATCGCGGTTGAGCTTAAACCTCCTTTGACGAACAACATAATTTATGACGAACATTGGCAAGCTTCGGCGGCTAGTTCGTTGTCGAGGATCTCCATTATCCCCCCCTTTGAAAAAAGGGACGAATTCGGTTTTTTCATCATAACTCGGTTTTCCGTTGAGATACAAAAATTTTCATCCAATACTTTTTTGTCGCTTTTCTTACGATCTAGAATTAAGGTCCATTACACTTTCACGTATCGTCCATCGTTATTGAGATATCGATCAAAAAAACCATACCATCGGCAACCTTCCTATTCAGAGGAAAATAAAAGTTCCATCTTCTTCTCTGGTGAATCAGGAACGACCTGTAACTCACATTTTTCTCCGAATATTCAGTCCCCCCAACGAAAACGTGCAGGATCATTTTTACCGGCCCTACGAGCGATAGATCACCTTAAGGGATGAGGCTCGACGATAAAAGTCATATACAGAAATGATCCACTTGGCGATGTCATCAAACATCGATACCAACTCGATGACACACGAGCGCCATTTTGTACAAAGTTGATCAAGGCTATTCGATCACTTCTGTTTTTAGGACTCGCCGTAACGTCACTCCGTTAACATATGCTTCGGGGAATCGAACGAGCATCGAAAATCCGTGCTCGAGGAAGAAATTTTTTTGGTTTTTTCTAGTTCCTGATTTTGGGCACCGCGGAAGATACGGCTAAAGTTTAATACAACGAGATTAATAAAGCGAACGAGAGGCAGAGTACAGAAATGTCTGATAGGGTAAAAGAAGAAGGAGGCTTGCGAGAGGAACGATGGCACATCGAGCAGCAGCAGCAGCAGCAGCAGCAGCAGATTTAGTCGACGTCAGTAGGGTCGCAGAGAGAGGGAGGAGAGGGAATAAAGACGCGAAGAGTACAGACAGAGATAGAGAAATATACGTGTGGTTGAAAGTTTCGGAGGTTTCGCGCTCGTTTCGAACGCCGGCCAAGCAGTTTAACGGGGAGTGTGTTGAGGAGTCGAACGTGTGCGGACGTTTCGTGTGATACTGAACTGACCGCGTTGCCAGCAGCCTGGCTCATCGCGTAGTGCATAGTGAAGCGACGGGATGATGACGGGCTCGACGAGTTTGAGACCCCGCTACGTCGTGGGCCTCATCCTCGCGATTCTCGCCGTATCCTTGCACGGTGAGTTTTATCAAATTCTGTCACAGACGCTGTCCCTAAGTCTCATTCAATATTTGGCGAGGACTTGAGGCTTCGTTCGACCTTTCTGGCCACAACGAGCAAGAAAATGCGTTTCTGAAATCTTCATTTCGCTCGCTTATGACGTCCCCTCAAAGTTCTCCATCCACAAACTCAATCGATCGTTAAAAAGTGCTAGAAATTGTTACCCAACAATTTTTTAATCAAATGCTCGATGAGGAGGAAAAAAAAATTTCTCGAAGCAAGGGCAACTGAGCGGAGTTGACTGACGTCACTTTCGATACGCGATTCTGCATTGACACCCGGTTTTATGCTGTCATCTATACTCCCAAGTATTTATAGTGCAGCTTGGTAACGAAATTTCGTAGGCAAGTTATGTAAAGGCTGAGGTAAGGTCGTTCTATCTTTTCTCATCAAATTTTTCACACGCACAAGCAGCTCGAAACTCTTCAAGACGATCAATCTGTTGCTGACTCAAAATCCGACTGCAAATATTCTTCCTGCACGATTGAGTTTAGTGGAAGGAAAAAAAATGGCTCGTTGTTTTCTTTTCACCAGAGAATCCGGTCGACTTTCATTTTTTCCCCAAAAACTCAACGACCGATCGTCTCGGAGGTTGGGAAAATGTCCGCAACCTCGTGATTCGTTCGGTCAATCAATTTTTATCGTCAGGATGAAAAATACGCAGGAACAAGATATGAAGTCATCGGACTCTGTATCGAGCGATTCGGCAACGATGTATCGCGGTTATGACACGATGCGAAAACGTTTTACTTCGGAGCCCAGCGTTCCGGGCCAGATTTTCGAAAGACACACGACGTCGTCGTCGTACGTCTGAGATGCTTGACGTCCGACGCTGACGCAGACGTGACGATTGACTTACGAAGGTCAATGTTGCATAAGCTCTTCGTCATTATCGTCATTGACTCCTAACGTAATGAACTTCGAGTTAAAAAATCGCGAAAAATTTGAAACTTTGCAAATTCATCGGATTTTGTCACTACGAGAATTTTTTTAATTGTCATTGGGATCGTGTCGTTTGGTCGGGTGTGGCCGTCAAGTTCAAGTCGAAGCGTCGGATCAAATTGTGCAATCGCGTGTTGCTCTAGTCGCCTCGGTTTTCATTGTCCTTGAGGCCGACAGAGTCTCATCAAGAGCCTGGGCTAAAGTCACATTCCCCGACACGTTCGCCGGTACAGAATCTGAGCCTCGAACTTCATTCATCTTCATCGAACTAGTCGATGAACCCAAATACCCTAGTTTGGCCAAACAGAGACGCCGGAGCCGAGGGCACGAATTTTTGGCAGAACACGCTGGATCGTAATCGATGTCGTAAGAATGCGGAGGAAAATCAGTGGGTAAAAAAAAAAAACGATGTGACGGGCACGCGACAGCCGTGGGAGAACAAGGTCCTCGTGATATTTTTCGAAATTTAAACGGTCGATAAAAATAAAGATTCTCTTAGTCGAATCGGAGGACGCTCACGTCCGGACGAATGGAGAAACGACATCGGTCTTTTGGGGGCTAAGAGAGATACAGACCGAGAATGTATACAAATATTTCCGTGTGCGTTGCCGCCTCGTCGCGCGAAAACGCCTACCCGAACAGCTAAACTTAGAATCCTTGCCTCCTCCTGTGCCACGATAGACAGAAACAAGAAATTCATAGTCAGCTCTCGCCTTGGATCGGGCTGTTAATTGCGAGCAGAAAAAAAATTCTTTGGGCTGTCGATAACGATTTTAAGAGCCAAGAGAAAAATTGAGGGTCCAGGGAGGTTAGCAGGAAAATTTTGGATTCAGGGATCCGAGTTCAAGCGACAAGGGACCGAATTGGCGACCCTGAAATCCGCAGTCGACGACTTAGCTCGGATTTATCGGGCGTCGAGATAGAGAGAAAGAAACTCAATGAAAAAAATGCAACAAGTTGGTATCCGAGCAAGTTCGCGCTTGGTGAATTCTTGGCTGGCCCTGGTATCGCATGCCCGGGTTGCCACACGGGTCAGATGAGCGCGTTCAGGCCGTTGTTTCATTGCGCCGTAACACCTGTCACATCTCGAGAGACTCGAAGCCCAAAACGTTAACACGATTCCCCTCGGAAAACTCGCGGATAGATATATATATATGTATTTTTGGGTCGCTTCACCTTTTCTATCTGCTGCTTTTCTCTGCATCCCGCGTTTCGCCTCGAGTTAACAGCATTTTCGTATACGATAACTTGCGTCACCCTGACGGGTCAGATATTTTAGTCTGCTGCACTTTTGTCCCGACAGAAAATGCCACGTATTTCATGCCCCTAAACTTAACCACGAGGCATCGACTCATTCGCGATGGAGACTCCATTCTCTGGGGCCAATAGTCACACACTTTTTTCTTCACTGCTCTTAACCCCCACGATGTTGAAGTTCCCACCGTTGGAATGCAACGAAATTCCGTTTCCTCTTAAGCAGATCCCAAGATACTTTTTCGATATTTAAAAATCGGTGCAAAAACTGTAATTTTTTGGAATTGAACAAAAAATTAATGGAAAAATATATTTCTCGTTGGATCCCAAAGTTGCGAACTCTAGAGACATTAGCCCCATGGATTTCTAAGCCCCATGGATTGGCAATTAATGCAACGAAATTCCGTTTTTTCTTTAGCAGATCCCAAGATTATTTTTCGATATTTAAAAATCGGTGCGAAAACTGTAAGTTTTGGAAATTGAACAAAAAAATAATGGAAAAATGTGTTTTTCGTTGGATCCCAAAGTTGCAAACTCCAGAGACATTCGCCCCATGGATTTCTAAGCCCCATGGATTGGCAATTCCATGCTGAAGTTTCCAATCGTTGGAATGCAACGAAATTCTGTTTTTTCTTGAGCAGATCCCATGTGTTTTTCGTTGGATCGCAACGTTGGAAACTTCGGTGACATTAGTCTCATGGATTTCTTTATCCCATAGTCTTCTTAACCCCATGAGATCGTTAAAAAAATGGTTTTTCGTCGATTTGAAGGTGTGCAAGGCCAAGATGAGCAGCAGTCAGTACCATCCGAGGTTCAATGTCGGCCGTACATCGAGAAGGCACTGAAAGATCTCGGAACAGGTAATACTAGACGTTAGCCGGTTAGCCAGGCTCGGACATGGCGATCTCTAGAATATTTCGTTTGAAGGACCTCCCGAGCAGAGCAGTGCGGAGGATGGTCCAGGCAGTGAGGAAGGGGGCGACAACGAAGAGGGTCAAGAGGAGGCTGAAGCGCAACAGAGTCAAGTAAATTTTCTCCTTTTTTGTTCGTTTGAACGGGAATAAGTAATACGGAAGTTTGCAGTTGACAAGCTCGTGTGATTAATGGACAGGAAGTCGACGAGAGAACGGAAGAGGAAGATGCCGCAGGGCATTCGGGGGAGGAGGGAGAAAGCGCGGAAACTGACACCGTTGTCCAGGACAACGACGCTGTAAGTACCGAAGAGCAAAAGGACGAAAGCAACGAAACTCAAGAAGACGGAACCGAGGGTGGAGAGCAAAACGAGCAAGACGAAAGTGATACGACCGATTCGAAGGAAGGCGACGACGAAGATGAGAAGCAAGACTCGAACGAAGACGCTAGCACCGAGCCAACGGAAGAAGGTGAGTCAAGATTTTTCCAATTAAGGACGGTGGCTACACTCAACAATGTTGCCACCTTTAAAACCATAGGAAAATTCGAAATGATTAGAATTTAATGAAATTTGGTGAGAATACTTTTTAGTATTAAATTTAAATATACAATTTTTTTAAGATTTATCTTCTGCATAGTTTTCGAGTAATTGAACATTAGAGTTTCCATGCATAAGCACGGGATTCAGATATATATAGTTATATCTTTTGCTTATTGCAAACTCAAATTATTCGACAACGATGCAGACAAAAAATAGAAAAAAAAAATGGTGTCATCATATTTGATGCTCAAGAATATTATCACCAAATTGCAAACTCAGTAAAGCCAACGTGTTCTTTAAATTAGCCACGGAGGATAAAGACAGCGAGGATTCCGGAGAGAAGGATGGACAAGATTCCGAAGAAAAGGGTGAAGAGTCCAGCGAAAAAGTTGGAAAATCCGTAGAGGAAGGTCTCGACGCTGCAGAAACGAACGAGGAATCATTAGAGAAAGAAGAAGCTTCCATGGAGAAAGAATCATTGGAGGAAGTGAAATCAGAGGACGACAACGAGGACGAGACTAAAGCCGACGAGTCCGAAGAAGATGGACAGGAAGAATCGGAAGCTGCTGACAAATCCGGCGAAGAAAACGCCATAGACGACGAGGAAGATTCCTCCCCGAACGTGGACGATTCCGAGGAGGCCGGAGCGAGCACGGAGGAGCCGGAGACCGAGGACAACGACTCCAGGGCCGAGGACCAAGACCCGGAAGACGGTGGAGTGAGCGCCGAGGCTCAACCGGCGGAAGGTCAATCCGGCGAGGACGCGGATGCGGATTCGGGCGAAGCAGCTGCGCCGGCTGACGGGGACGAGAGCGAAGAGACTCCCGAGCACGAGGAAGCTTCCAAGGACGAGGAATCGAAGGAGCAAGTAAACGCCGAAGAATCCACAGAGGACGCAGCGGAGAGCAAAGCGGAAAGTGGAGAAGAGGAAAAAGAAACGAGCCAAGAAACCACCGCCGAGACCGAAGACAAAGAGAGCGGCGAAGTAGCAAGTGACACTCCGTCCGAAGAGCAAGACGCCTCCAAAGAGGCTGAAGCTCCCAGCAAAGAAACTTCGGCCGAGAACGAAGACACTCTGTCCAGAAGCAAGCGAGAAACTGGTCAGGACGACGATGTCACCGAGGAGGACGAGAAGAAGGACGAGTCTGGGGAAGACGAGAAAACCGAGGGAGAAGATTCCGGAGAAGGTGGTAAGTTTACGAGATTCTTAATTTTCATCAACCTGCCATGTATCATACGATTTTTTATGGCGCCCCATATCATATGGGTCCTTTTTGTCCTGCCACTTAAATCTCACGTATTCGAAAAAAAAATCGTTTTAATTTAACCCTCCGTAGACACACATGGGTCTGGGGTGCCCCACCGTTTTTGCCCGTACGTGGACTCGTGAAAAAAAAAAAATTTTAATCGAGAAAAATAGTTTTCTATCAATTGAACGAAAGCCTGACCTGGGTGATGGATAAAAATAATTTTCATTTTTTCTTGTTATTTATTATTATTTTCTATAATATTTTATTATTTTATTTTATTATTTTATATTTCGATCGTAATCGATACGAAAAACAAGAAATTTGAGCCATTCGTTGAATGGGTATCCCAGACCCATGTGTGTCTATCGAGGGTTAAATGAGACCTTTTAAAAAATAAGATTTTTGCGAAAAAATTGTCGTTCGGCTCAAAAAGACCCATACGATTTTTCATGCATTTTTTGTATTTTTTATTCAATTAATTTGCCACCCTCTCCCTTTTCCAAGCACACGAGACTCTGGAACTAATGAAAAAAGTTTTCAACAGGCGAGGAAAGTGAAGAGGCATCTCCAACTCCCGAGGAAGATTTGATCCAAGAGATCGAGATCCCGGAAAACCTGCGACCACGTGATCACATAAACCAGCTGTTGAGATTGGACGTCGAGAACGAAGATAGAGAAAGGGCGATCCAGAAAGCAGCAGAGGTCATCTTGAAGGATTTAAAAAGATTGTACGACACCGCGATCCAGCCTTTGGAAACTTTGTACAAATACAGAGATCTCAGCAACCGACACTTTGGTGGTAAGTGACGAAAATTCTGAAGAAAAAAAACTCTGAATATGAGCCTGAACTCTTATTCTCACGATCGCTCGTTTCTAGATCCAGAAATATTTTCCAAGCCTCTGGTGCTTTTCATGGGTCCATGGAGCGGAGGAAAGTCATCGATTATAAATTATCTTTTGGAGACCGAGTACACGCCCTACGCTTTGAGGACAGGTCGGTTAAAAAATTCATCGATTTATCAGGAAACAACAAAATCCTCATTGACCCTAAAACTACAAACCGAGGTAAAAGTCTACCCGAGGCGAGCTGCGAATTACGTTCCTAAGTCGACCAAAAACGACCCCGTGCGACTTTGAATTCCGCGAGCATCCTTCTCCCGATTTTTATCGTTTTACCGCATTTTTGACTAATTTTTCAATTTCGAGCTAAATTGCTCCAAGCTCACATGATCCTGCATTGAAAAACGCAAAGAATGAGCCCAAGTTGAACTCTTTTCGTTAAATTCTACCAGAGATATGAATTTTTCAAAATTGGGGTCATTTTGGCCCCGGATGACTGGAACACCTAAAAAAAAAAGGTTCCCGTTTCAGCGTTAATTCTTCAGCACATTTAGATATTTGAATCGATTTTCCACCAACTAAATTTCGACGAAATTAAATTAACTCCCCACCATTCCCTTTGGCATAAAAAAAAACCGAAAGAATAAGCCCCAGTCGAATTATTTTCATTAAATTTGACCGGGGATATGAACTTTTAAAAATTGAGGTCAATGTGACCCCTGGTAATTGGAAGAGCTGAAAAAAATGAGTTCACCGTTCCAAGATTTATTTTTCAGAACTTTTAGGTATTCAAATTGATTTTTCACCGACTCGATTTCAATGAAATTGAATTTACTCCTCACCATTCTCCTCGGCATGAAAAAACGAGAAGATCCATGTACTCATGAGTCAGATAACTGCTTCCACGAAGAATTTACGAATAAGAAAGCTTCGGGTCGAATATTTACCCCGGTTTGTGGTTTTGAGGTGAAAGAAATGGGTTTGTAGTTGCAGAGATTAAAGAGACTTCGTTCGATATTTGCAGGAGCTGAACCTTCTCCTGCTTACTTCAACATCGTCATGCACGGTGAGGAAACGGAAGTGCTAGATGGTACGCAGCTCGCAGCGGATTGGACGTTCTCCGGGCTGCAGAAATTTGGTCAAGGCATGCTCGATCGTCTGCGAGGATTGAAAATCAACAACAAACTCCTCGAGAGGGTAATTACTTATTTTTTAACATTTTTCCAATCGAGTCAAGGCCCGAAAAACCTCATATTGTCCATCGACATGACTTTGCTCTCCCTTCTTTCTAACTGGCGGAAAATATTGTCGTGGAGGACACCAGAGACGATTTTCATTGAAAAAATTTTTGTGATAAATTGTCAGGTGAACATCGTCGAGATTCCCGGAATTTTGGAAATTCGTAAACAAGTGCAACGTCTTTTCCCATTCAACGATGCCTGTCAGTGGTTCATCGACCGAGCAGACATTATTTTCCTCGTGTACGATCCGGCGAAACTTGACGTTGGACCGGAAACCGAAGCAATTTTGGATCAGCTCAAAGGTCGCGAGTATCAGGTGAGACAGAAGCCCGAAAAGAATGAAGAAATCGAGGAGAATCGTTGCCCAACGTCGTGTCCGGAATTTTTACTAATTCTGAAATAATTTCCTCGATTTCAGACTCGAATTATCCTCAACAAAGCTGACCAAGTCAAGCCCGAGGAACTGATGAGAGTCCAAGGAGCTTTGATCTGGAATATTTCGCCCTTGATGTCAAGCGCTGAGCCTCCCATTATGTACTCGACGTCCCTGTGGTCCATGCCCTACGAAGCTGGTGCTCCGACCAGACTACTCTACGCACAAGAACGAGCTTTCCTCCGGGATCTACGTACAGCCATCGACAAACGAGTCGAGCACAAGATCGCCAGCGCCCGAAGATTCGCGGTAAACAAAATTCCATTCCGTCACCTTAGAATCTGAAAAAAATTAAATCTCCGAAAAAAAAACCTCTAAAAATCGAGTTTCGAGAAAATCGGGAAATACGAAAAATCCTTGGCTCAAAAATATATTTAAAAAATGTTTTCTTTTTCCAATGAATGAATCTGTAGAAAAATTGAGTTTTGAAAAAAGTACAGAAAACGTCGAGATTCGCAATTTCGAGGAGAACGACAAATTCCTCGCTAAAAAATGAATTTGAAAACAAAAAATGAGTTTTTGCAAAGATTTTTCATTCACACGCGAGCATAAAAATTTACGAGACGTTAACGTTGTTGTGTGTCTGCAGGTCCGAGTTCGCAATCACGCAAAAATGGTCGACTGTTATTTAACAACGTATTACAATCACAAGACGTTCTTCGGCAACAAGAAAGAAATAAGCGACAAGATAATTGAGAATCCGCAGGACTATCACATTTACGAGGGTCTGAGTACATTGACCAACATATCGCGTTACGATTTGCCAGATCCAGACGTATACAGAGACTTTTTCCGTTTGAACGCGTTGTACGAGTTCCAGCCATTGAGTTCGACATGTACGTACTTCCGAGGTTGTCCCATAAACAGGCTGGACGTGGCGATAGCCTACGACTTGCCGGAGCTCGTTGGAACGTACAAAAAGTCTGTGGAGGCTGCAATGCGTGAGACGGACGAAAAGTCGACAAGTTGAGGGGCGATCGGTTGGGCCTGAACAATTTATTGCGAGGATATCGCGACGGAAGAATCGAGACGAAAGCAGCAAGAAAATAAAACAAAGACCAAAAAAAAAAAGAAAAACAGAAAGAAAAAACAAGAAAAACGAGAATTTACCAGCGAAGGGAATTTTTCTCGGGCGATTTTTCAGCACCGATCGATCCAGCACATCGACCAAATCTCATCTGAAAACCAACAGCTCTCAAGACCGAAAACTGGAAGCGAAAAGAAGGCCACCCGACTAAAATATTGCGAAAACTGAGAAAAGCTCTCGTTGTTCGAGAAACGAGATAATTTTCGTTGCCTAGCTGCGGGCAGCCAGGAAATAAGACCAAAAGAACAAAAAAAAATCGATAAATCATGAGAAACGAGATAACGGTACACAGCGAAAAAAGATCGCTACGAGATGCTCGTAAGAGTGGGAAAAGCTGGAAAAAATGTTTACCGCAGTGTTTTCCTTGCGAGAAGATCGATTTCCGATTTTTTCTTCATTTTTTTCTTGAAAAAAAAAAACTTAAAAGTACAAGAAACAAGAAAGAAAAAATCGACGCATTGTAAAAAGTATCAGAATCATAGAAAAAAAAAAACAAACCCACCCACACACACAGAATGTTGTTCTAAGTAATTGTTTAGCTTGCACGAAATTTTATTTGCCTATATGCATTTTTGTATAGCGGATTATTTATTTGAGTCCCGAGAGATCGTCGAAAATATTGTTAATCGCAATTATTATTCGTTTTCAACGAAAACCAATGTTTCTCGTCATAAATACCTCACAACTTCATCAAATTATCATTGTATGCGTTACGATTATTTATTTGTTCGATTTATAGAAAAAATGAATTAAATTTGGGATCCAGAAAAATGACAACATTTTATCAAATATGAAGGTTTTTTAATTCGTTCAAAAAACGACAAAATATCCACCGGATTCTGGATCCCAAGTCGCAGCGACTTCGACATTACGATTATTATTATCATTACCATTAATCACTGTCCGACCAAAGTGTCGTATTTTAATACGTAAGATATTAATAAAGTTTGAACATTGAAAAACAACGAATCCGAAAATATAAGAAAATAAAAGAAAAAAAAAAATTAAAAAAATTTAGAAAAACAAGGAAATGCGAATAAAATATAATAGAAAATATGCAAGTGACGTGCATTGCTTAGGGTAAGTAGGTAGGATATTATACTCGTGATTATTCTAGCCTTTGATTTATATTTAGAAAAACTAGGTTGTATTTTTCAAAAAATAAGATCGTGTGCTGTGAACCAAAAAGAAAGAAAATATCGTGAAAAAAAAAATTATCCCCGTTATGGTTGTTTTTGTAACGAGATTCAGTGGGTCAATTATTTGAGGAGGGCGGCTACACGCAACAATATTGCCACGTTAAAAGCACAGAAAAATCCGAAAAAATTAGAATTTGATAAAATTTGGTGAGCATACTCTTTAGTATTGAATACGAACGTACAAATTTTTTAGGATTTTTCTTCTACATAGTTTTCGAGTAATTGAACACTAGAGTTTACATGCGTAAGCATAGGATTCAGATTTATATAGGTATGTCTTTTGCATACGGTAAACTCAAATTATTCGACAACTCCGTAGAAGAAAAATTGAAAAAAAATTCTGTCATCGTATTTGGGGCTAAAGAATATTATCATCAAATTTCATTAAATTCTTACCATATTGTCGTATGTAGCCAACCTCTTCAATGGACTAATTTCTTGTCACTAACGAGTTGGTCATTTTTCTCCGATCTCTCGAATAATATCGAAATAATGATAAAATAATTTTTGGCTAATTTCCAATTCCAATTATTTGCGTCATCGTTTCACAAGACCCTCTGGAAAGAAAGAGTTTTTTGGATTTTTTTGAAATACTCACGTTTGGCGTGACTTCGCGGAGCCACTCGTCCGTTTGCTCGTCAAAGTCGAACTTGCAAGCGAGTCTGAGGTCGACCGCAGCCTCTTCAAAATGTCCCAGCAGCTGCTTGGCTCGCCCACGAAATTTGTGACCTGCCGCACTGTCCGGATTCAGCTCCAACGCTCTGTCGCAATCGCGAATGCAAGCGTTAGGCTTCCCCAACAACAGATAGATCTGACCTCTCTTGGCGTAAAGTAGAGCCGCCTGAGGATTCAAAACTATCGCTTCGGTATATAAAGCCAAAGCCTTCTGATAATCTTTCTCCACAAACGCGGACACTGCCTCCGAACGCTTTGCCTGCGACTCCCCAATCTCTTCCTCCGTTGGCATCGTCGTCGGGTTTCCCATTTTTTGTGGAGCGTCATTGTCTGGTTCTGGAATTTCACGTTTTCCTTGAATTTTTTTGCTTGGTGGGCAAAATTACGATTTTTCTGTTATTTCGTGACATCGCATTGGGAAAACGGACTTGAAAATATAAAAACAATCAATCTTCGTGGGAAATTTGGTGATTAAGTGGAAAAAAAAATTTCGGGTTATATAGACCTGGAGCCAAAATCAAATATTTATAATGATATCAAATGTATGGAAATGATTTGATTGTTATGCCAAAACCTCAAATCGAAGAGCAGAATTTATTTAACAAGTAGTGAGAAAAGCCTTCTTGGGTCCTTCCGACCCGGTATGAAAATTAGATATTGAGTTTATAAAAATGATGATTTGATTATTATATGAAAAGATTAAATCGACGAGCAGAATTTATTTGAGAAGTAGTGGAAAAAAACCTTTTGGGTCATTCAAACCCGGTGTGGAAATGAGGTATTTATGATATTGAGCATATGAAAATGATTGGATTACCCAAAACCCCGGTCATGTCGAGTTCAAGGTCGCTTTCCTCGCTCTCTTCGCTTTCCACTTCTGTTTCGGATTTAGATTTTTTTCCCTCCGGTTCATCAGTCGTTCGGTCAGTTGCTTGGGGTTTGGCAGCTGGTGGAATTTTTCCACCAAAATGTTCGACAAAAGATTTGAGACACTCGAAATCCGGAGTGTACAAAAGGGTAGGATTCTTTTTTAATGTGTCGAGAAACATGACCATTTGTTCCTTGGTTATTGGGGGCAACATTTTTTAGCCTATCGGACAAAAATTGTGACATGTAAGGAGAAAAACAAACTTGATATTCACGGGATGTGCAAAATTGACGCGCGATTTGTTACTCTGTGAATTTTTGTCATTTATTTCATGATTTATGGAAATAAGATTAAAAAATTTACTGCTTCGATCTTTTTCTGGAACGAAATGAAATTTTTGCGGCTTCAATTGATGTCAAATTTGGTGCGGAAATATTTCATAGACCGTAAGAATTTCATGGGAATAAATCTTCTGTGACGGGACAATGCAAATCCACTGTTTTGCCGGTCTAAATACCAGAAAAGAAAAAAAAGCCGATCGCACCGGCTTTGTAAATCACCGTTCACGGTGTCGAAAAATTTGCTTATCATACTCGTTGGTTTTCCAATTTTTACACTTGCCGATTTATTGCGAAACTTTTCGCACGTAAATCTTATTTTAATTTATTAAAATATCATCCAACTCACTGTTTTTTGTTCGCTACGATTATTTCCACAATCGGAGTAAAACTTCGCACTCAGTATAAAAGTGACTCAGCGATAAACCGCGAGAGGGCTTTGCTAGAAAGTTCGAAAAACACGAAACCCTCCGTACACAGGAAAGGATTCTCTACCGGAATTTTCGACAAGAAAGGAAACTCCATTGGATGAAAATCCGCAAATCGGCGCGATGACGGCAAACTTCAAAATGTTTTCAAGAAGACTATAGGTCCGTGATGTTTTGAGAATCCACTGCAATTCTTCTTTGCTCCGAATTTATGCGATTCCACGTAACAAATATGATTAAAAAAAACCTTGTTAGTTCATCATATCGAACAGGGAGACTACGCAGTTTATACGATTATGATAACAATTTCCAATTCAAACTGTGGATATATCTCGTACGAAATAATTGAATCATGCGTCACAATTTGTCTTATTTTTTTTTACAAAAAAATAAAAAATCTTCACACAATTAAATGAATCTCATAAAAAAAGAAATACTATTAGCTGTTTGCGTCTGTGTGTCTGTAGGTGTGCACAAAATTCGTGCATATCGCGTCGTCGTGGCAGTCAGTAGGGGAGTTTGGTTAGTGGGACCCAGTGGTCGAACGTGTCTGCCGCATGACACCGTGGCCTTTTGAGTGTCATAAAAGTGTATACATATATATATGTATGTATATGATACACCCTATTGATTGCCGCATATTTCTCCAGACAATAAAAAGAAAAGTGAACTTTCAAAAATGGACTCGTACATGGAACTCCACGTGATGCCAAATAAAGTAAGAAAACATATTTCATCACCAATTTTCAGGGCCTCGAGATACTTTTTTCGCGATACGTCAAACAGTGATGTAACCTCAAAAATCACCAGTAGATTGCAATATTCACTCGAGTCTTTTAATTCTGGTTTGGGATGTTAGATTCTGTGGTTAAATCGAAGTGAATTAGACAAAATTCGTGATATTTTTCCCATTTTCTCGTTCGAGCCCTTTTCACTCGAATGGAGTCATATTTTTTTTCCCCATCAATAATGCAGGCAATTCGACAAGGAGAATTAACTCGTTGTTTATGAGTGAAATTTCTTACAGAGCGAGGCTGAATTAACGCCCGAAGAGAGATGGAGGTAATTGATTGATTTTCCGACTGAAAATTAAACCATAAATCCTGAACTTATTGTATGTTTTTTTAAAATTTCTGCTCTCAGAGTCGAACACATAAAAATGCATAGCAAGCATCAGGGCCATGAATCCATGCATGCAGAGATGGTCATCGTCACGTTGATCACTCTGTTGGTAGCTCAATTAATTTTAGTCCAATGGAAACAAAGGCATTCCTCGTCTTATCAGGTATGTCACGTCACTGTGTCAATAAGGCGCTAATTTTTGACAAAAAACCATCAAGAATAGCCTTGACTCGAAAACTTTTTTCTTCCAAGAAAAATTTATTTCTCCCACAGACGAAAAATTCATAAAATTCTATAATTTCGACCTCTCCTCGAATTCCCTTAGTAATTCAATGAAAAATATATTTCAGCTGGTCACTTTGATCGCAATGTGGTTCATACCCTTTGGCGTTAGTGTTAGGAATTACTGGTGGCGATTCGTCTTCATTTGGCTTGTGTTTTCCTGTATCACGGGCCTTGTCGTCAGGAAAGCCATACAAAAACCAATTTTGGGGACGACACCCAGGTTTGCTCTGTGCTTTTCAGAAATATTCCTGTTTCTCTGCTTCCTTGAAAAATTACAATGATTGATAAAATTTTGAAATTTTGATATTCTAATATTTTGAAATATTGGAATTTTATTTATTATTGTACCTTCAAAATTTTGAAATTGTGGACGTTTGAAATTTTATTAATCATTGTAATTTAAAATTTTTTGATAAAAATCATTCTATTCAACTATTTGACATTTTTTGTCAATTTACATCCGCCGATGTTAATATTGGGTTTCTCTTATTTACAGATTGGTTTACAAGTGGTTCTATTTTCTTTATAAACTGAGTTATATTCTCGGTATTTGTAGTTATCTCGTCGGACTGGCCACGTTTTTTGGCCTTAATTTGGTGTTCGATGTTAAACCAGCGGTCTGGATGGATTGTGCACTTTTATTCTTGTGCTATGGAATTTATTTCGGTGTGTTAGGCAGAGACATGGCTGAGATATGCGCCGACACAATGGCGTCGCACGTTGGAGTAAGATTTTATTTTTTTTTTTCGTAGATAACTTTTCATGCGCATTGAAACTTATTTCCAAAGGCATTTTCCGATGTTTTAGTCTTTGTCGCTCAACTGGAATGAGGCTCAACGCTAAATTCCGGACGCTTTTTCGCTCTAAAATGTGGAAAAGAGTTTATTAGTCGTTTTTTGAAATTCCGGTCATCTTCAACTCTAACCCGAATATTAAAACGATGGATCGAATTCTTTCAGTACTATGCGCCAGGAAAAATGCCAACTAGAACATTAGAGCCAAATGTATGTGCGGTATGCGGTAACAGACTGTTGGTGTCCGAACACGAGGAAGGAGTCCTCGAAAACACGTACAAATTGAGCTGCGATCATGTCTTTCACGAATTTTGTATCCGAGGCTGGTGCATCGTGGGTAAAAAGCAAACTTGTCCATACTGCAAGGAAAAAGTCGATCTCAGGAAGATGTTCACAAATCCGTATCCTTTTTCAAGCACGAAGTTGATTTTATTCTCTCAACAGCTTTTCACGATGCTGAAGTTTGCATCGTTTGAATGCACCGACATTCCGTTTTCCCTTGAGTAGATCCCAAGATTTGTTTCCGACAATTCAAAATCGGTACAAAAACAGTTTTTCAAATTGAACGAAAAATAAATGGAAAAACGTTTTTTCGCTGGATCCCAACGTCGTGAACTTCAGTGATCCCATGGATTTCATCGTCGGCTTTTCTGTATCGAAGAGAAAATGGTATTGAGCCTTAATCGTAAAAAAAAACAATTTATCTCAAAAGTTGGGAACGACCTCATGTGATGTACGGCCAACTGCTCGATTGGATACGGTGGTTGGTGGCTTGGCAGCCACTGATAACCCTCGTAGTTCAGGGAATCAATTGGCTCTTGGGTCTAGAGTAAGTGGATCGTCACGAGAAAAAATGCTACAAGCTAAATTTCCAGAGCTATGCGACCAAAAATCACAGAAGCATGACAAACGTGAGTGAGAAAATTTATTGGCGAAGGAAGAAAGAAAAAAAATAGGAGAAAAACTTGAAACGACGGTTTGGTCCATCGCCACGGGCCGGAATGTTCGTATTTTCGTTTATTGCTACACATTGGTTAACACGATTCATCGGGTGGATTGCGAATCCAGTCTAATTCGCAGGATCAATATATATCTGGATCTGTAAATATGGTTTTTTTTTTTTTTTTTTCAAATCTCGTCGTATCATCGAGGAGAAACATTTTTTTCTGTGCGTTTTGTTAATCAGAATTTCGCACTATTTTTGTTCCCGCGCTGGAATGTTTGCAGGAACATTGATGCAGCATTTCTGAATGATCCTTTTGTTTTCTTCAACTAGTTAAAAAATTGCGAGAGTTTGACTTATTACGGAGGTTCCATTCCGTTTCGGCGTTTTTTTTTTCGCGAGAGCGAGCCTTCGTTGGAAAAGTTAACGAGCGAAAGCATTTACGTGTGTGCGTGTGAGTGTTTTCCAAAATTATCGACAGTATTTGTTTTGTTGTATGTGGTCATTTTTAAAGATTTTTCAAAGTTCGAGCTCGTCCTCAGGTGCTGGATAGAGCGTGTGATTCTCGAGAGAAAAGTCCTTTTCCATTTTCTTCAAAGATGCATCGTTGCTGATCTGTGGCTCGATTTAGTGGCGGCCAATCGGAGATGTTGGTGAGAAGGAGTGGGCGTGACGCCCTCGGATCCCTATTGGCTGTTGACTCGGAGATCGATTACCGATCAGCATCGCGACGCAGAAAAAAAATGGTCGAGGACTTTTCTCTCGAGAATTTCACAGGCTATCCGATGCTCCAAGTTTCGGTACGATATATTTGAAAATTCGTGTCTGCTTCGTTATTTACCGTTACATGCAATCAAACTTGGGAGAAATGGCAAAAACAGGACTCAACTGGAAGTCTTTATCACTTCACAATCTTAATTTCACCTTTTCTCCTCAATTATTACATTCGCGTCACTCGCATACTTTATTCATAATGACGGGGGAACGAGAAACTTTGTATTCGATTAAATTGTAAATAGATCATGAATAAATTATCCGTTAAGGAAATAAAGTAATACGGAAAAAAAATTATTACAATCTTTGATTCGTTTCTTTTACGGAACACCTTTAAATTGTAAGGAAGGCACACTATATAAAAATTTCTTCATATGCGATGGTTCGGTTGTGAATGAAAGAAGCGAATTGAAGAATCGGCAATATCGCTGATTCACTTATCGAAAAGTATATGAGCAGCACGTTAATACGACGGTATTAGGGCACTAAAATTCTTCTACTACACTACGTTTGTTTCTGCTTTCAGACTGCTGGCAAACTATGAAGGCCTTCGGAATCTGTCAAAGATTTTTTTTTTCAGTTCTTTTTTTACGGATGTTCCGGTACGGAAAAAGAATAATTCCAAGTTGTGGAGAAGTGGAGAATTATGGAGTCATTACTCAACCGCTGAAACGTCTTTTGTTTGTACAGACAATGAATAACAGAAAGTGTGAATTCTCAGGGCAACCGCGATCGTCACTTATATTTCATCATTTGAATTGATCACGTACGGATGATGGCAACGTGTTCCAATGCAAATCCGTGCTATCCATCCCGTTGGTAGTCCTTGAAACCGGTGGCTGCGTTTTTAAAAGACAGTTTTGAAGCATGCACTTTTGAGAAGCGATACAAGGTGTGCACTGATTTCCGCAAGGTTTTATGATATGACCTCAGCATTACAGGATCTTCATCAAATTGATTCGTGTTCATTGACGTATTGCATTTTTTTCATTCAATAAAAGCACGCTCATGCGAATCGAGATATGCGTGGCGTGACATGCTTTGTCAATCTTGAGCGAATCCATGAAAGCCTTTATTGTGGAATTATATAAATTTGTCCCTCTACTCATTGAGAGTCAGTAGTTCGAGGGATCTTATATGCTCCTGCAGAATCATTTGTAGTTTTGTACAAAAGTGAAGGAAAATATTGCAACTGTATTGCGGTTGGTAGAGAGTTCGATTGAGCTTGAAATACCATTGGCAGAGACGAAGGTAATATGTCAAACAAATTTATTTTTCTCATGATCGGCGCTATGCAGTTGCCGTAGCTTGTGATGAGGATTTATGGTATCAAGAAATATAGGCGCAGCTGCAATATTCTTCCAGAACCATGGAGCTTCGACTGCTGTTGACCATTGTTGTTCTTTGCGCAACAGGAGACATTATTTCAGGACACGTAACTCGATATTCTTCGATTTCCACGCCCTCACCGACATCATACTCGACCTCTCCAGCTTCGTCACCTGAATCGAGTTCTGAATCATGGCGGTACTCAACGTCCGAACCATCATCATACTCGACCTCTCCACCTC
>JAPYYS010000498.1:0-187853 GCA_030522525.1 Campopleginae sp. 14b
AAAAACGTTGAAGAAAATTTACTGCTCGAAATCAAAGTCTGCATTTTTACCCTGTCAAATCCTTCTGCTCTCTCTGACGACTTTGTAGAGTGGTCAACGGAGCGTAAAAAAAGTATAAAAAAAAAAAAAAAAAAAACCATTCCGGAGAACATTCCGGAGCTCAAAAACATTAATTTAAAAACCTTAAAGTTTTTTTATGGCCTTTTCCGACAAAGTTATCGTTGAATACTTAGGAGGGTTTGCTGAGAACAGGATTTAAGTGAAATATTTACGATTCGACACAGTGGAATTAGTAATTGGCAGAAAGAACGTTGGATTTCGTGCATCACTTTAAGAAATGAAACGAATTTGATGATTTAAAGGCACTAAGTAAAAAAAGTATCGAGAACAAATGTTATCGCGAAGGCTGCGGTTATTCATAAAGTTTTACGTCGTGAATAAAACTTTCAATTATACCGAGTATTTCAATGAATGCACCAATGGTGCACGATAAATAATTAATTGGTTAAAATAACGAGAAGAAACTTTGGTCGTCAGATCGAAAGTTGATTAATTCAGAAAAAAAGAATAATCTTCACTTTTTTTTTGCCGCCTGTCCACAATTTTATCCTGTAATTCAAAATCCATCTCCACAGCGCGAAAAATAAAATACCGACGTTTCGAAATGAAAATTGAAGGTGGAATGGAACGATCCCCTGGATTCTTGATAACGCGTCCACCAGAGCTGTCATAAATGATAGCCTCCGCTGTCCTAACCCGAGCTCCATAGCTTATTCGTACTTTTTTTTTTCGGAGCTATAATAATAATCCTACGAAGGTTATCACTTTGCCAATACTTTAGGAAGGCCGCGGGATAACTCTCGTAATGTCGTTTTCTAATTAGTCTAGGGAGGTTTTTTTCGGGAGAATAAATTGACGTAAAATTCTTTGGTTCAGTGATTACCGCGCTTATCCTCGCGCAACTTCAATTCTGGAATACCATGTCACGTATATCTGGCAGAAAAAAACAACGAGATGTCTTGGCTGTTCAGGTTGATCTGGAAAAAGGAAAGTACGAGGGAATCAAGATTGAGAAATAATATTACGGTGAGACTCTTGTTGCAGTAACACGAGAGAACTTTTCTCAAGATAAGGATTAAATTATGATTAGCAAATTCACCGCCAACTCTCCAGTACTTTCTCTCGCTCCCTTTCTCTTATCCTTTCCCCCGAAACTCCCAACTCGCACGCTCAAGATTCCACAAATTTATTAAAATTAAGAGCCCCCTCGGATACTCTTCGTCTATCTCGGTCTCACTCGCGCTCTCCACACCGCGCGGTGCTGTGCTCAACATCACCATGAGACTCTTATCCGCCTCTGGTTAGTGGTTACAAACTTCTCGACAGCGATGTCGACGCAACTTATTCCTAAAAGTAATTGCACTCGCACTCAACGACAAGAATCTTATGCCAGAATTGAGAACGTTTCGAATTGAAACTCCACGAATACGAGACTTTGACGCTCGCTCGCGCGCGGCTCTGCAAAAATCCGCGAGATGAGTTGAAAAATAAAGGGTGAAGGATTTGTGGCAAAGCAGGACCGTGCGATCGAACCATCGGGCTTAACCGACTTCGCAAATCAGCTAGAAAAATGTCATCCAACTTTTCATCTGTCACGATCGAGATTATCAAAACTTATTGACCAGAAATCCGTGCAAATATTTTCGAAAACGAACCGACCGCATTTCTCTCCGTAGCCAACTGAAGAAATCTTGATCGCGAGTATAGAAAGGGATTTCGTAATGAAATGGAAGAATAATTGAGAATTGAAACAAGAAATTAATCGATGGCTTCGATAAAAATAATTATTTCAAACATTTAATCGAATTATATCGTTAAAAAAATTCATTTCTCCGATATTATTCCATTTAATGTTCGAAATAATTTTTTTTATCCCAATAATCGAAATTATATCGTAAACATAATTTATTTCTACGATATAATCCGATTAAATATTCGAAATAATTTTTTTTTATCGAAATAATTTATATTTACGATAACGTGACGTATGCGGTTTCACGAGTGACGAAATACATTTCTTAAAGCTTTCGAATCTTTCGAAACTTGTATTAGATGGGAAAACGATGTATCATTCATTTTTTTCACTACTCCTTCGCCAGGAGCGTTCTTCAGATATTCCAGATATGAAGCAACCGTATAAATTTTCCGGAAGCTTGAGGATTTCTCGCGATGGATTCACTCCGCGCTCCACTTTTCTTCTCCCTATTTTTTACCGCCAGAGAAAGCAAGAGAGAGCGAGATACTCTCTGCCCCTTGAAGAAGCAAGAAAATGGTTCTTAGGTGGATCGCAGTAAATCGTTCCATAAAAACCGTGCCGTGTGTATAAAAATTCGTTCAATCTTAATGACGGTTCAGTGAAATTATTTTACATTTTTCCCCGTTGCTGCGCATAAATCCCCCAAAATATGCATCTCCCCATTTGGATAAAGCAATGAAGAACAATTTCATTAATTACCACGCAAGAAACGACTTTAAAGAATAAAAATAAAAAGGAAAGAATTTCTCAAAATTTTCATGCTGATCAGGGATCCAGGAATTTTGTCCTGGAATTAAATGTTCGTTGAAAATGAGGTGTTATCTGATGAGCGATCCACCCGAACAAAATATCTTGCTATTCCGTCGATGTAAGCTGCAAGGGGCTTTAATGTATTCACCGAATTATTTACCCCGGAATAAGAAAATGAAGAAAAAGGTAATGGCACCGGTTTAAAGGATACATTTTTTGAGGACGATGAATAAAAACTAACGGATCGTGGAAGAGCATTTGCTCTGCTCTTTTTCCTTTCTTCGATGCTGCAAGTCAAGCTCATTTACATTATCATCGTCTACCCTCACTCGCCACAGTTAATTCCATCCGAGCCAGACTTCGAAATGATACACACACATACAGTTTAATACATTAGTACGAGTTCGAGTACCCACGAATACATGGATCGATTATGAATGTTTATAAAACAAATGGAAGCTGGGTAATAGCTCGCGAGCTTCCACAGCGACGACACTCTAATTGACGACGCCTATTTATAGAGTAAAATCCAGTATGAACGTCACTAAACCCAATCCAACTTGCACATTCATTTCAGAAATATTATGGACATTCAATGAACAATAAACTATCGACCAAATTATAGGACCACGGCATTATGCTCAACAAGTCAGTGAGAAGCCTCACCGACAGTTGAATTTTTTTCCGCACCCAATGGAGCTCTGTATCCATATTTTTATTGGATAATTGACAAATTGTTTAAAATGAAATAATGATTGTTTCCTGCCTCTTCTTTGACCGAATCTTGCGCGCTCGATATGCATTCGTTATGTTCCTCGCTCACTGGACTCATCGCTCGACCTTAAACCTCTCCCATATTCGAACCACTTCATATAACTCAATGATATCTCGTCGGTCATTAATATTTTTCTATATGAACGAATAATTCCTAAATTAATTGGTCGAATAAAAATTGTTCGTCATAATTATAAAAATCCTCATTTTGTCATTTATTTCGACTGAATTCTCGGGCCGGAAAAGACCGAAAATGTCCATCAGATTTTAACTCGGTGGCTACGAAACCTGAAAAAATAATTTCCAGAAGATTCGAATTTATTTTTTGCAAAAATGTTTTTCAGAAACAAAATTCCAGAGACCCCGATGTTTTGTCCAATAAAATCAAGTTTCATCGATCCCCAGATTGTATACATTTGCGAAACCCCTTTTTCCCAATATTTCTGTAGCTATATATTGAGGTGAAAAAAAAGAGATTTTTTTCTGCAAACAAATATGCCATTTCCTTCGCTTTCGCGTCTGGTACTCGATTGTTATACTCGCATGATCATTAGTGCTCCTTTCATTAAACCCATTAATCTTGAAGCGTCAAAAGCTCGTTGAACCGTAACAGGAGGTCGTTGGCAATTCTCTGATTTTTGTAAATTGAGCATTCGTCGAAAGAAGAGCTCACAAAAGCTCTGGCACGGATATATATGCACGTACCCACGCATTGGCATGGATTTCTTTCGAACGAAAATAGCGCGATCGTTTCTTCGAAATAAACGAATTCTCGACAAAGACCAGGACGTCAAAAATTCGATTGGCTTACGTGTCCTGCTTTCATTATTGAACGGGGACATTCTTTTCTCAGCATTTTCGCCAAGCTTTTTCTTCGAAAATCGCAACAAAATAATACGTTGAAAAAACGTAGAAAAATATAATGAACTCCATATCGGATTGGGAAATCATTTGTAAATTGTGAAATATTTGAAAATGATTAAAAAATATATATTGATATTAAAATCTTCATGAAATGGTGGATAAACGAGAGTCGTGAATTTTATTCACGACGAATCTTGCGAAAATGAAATCATGATGAGTTTGTGTGGAGCCAGATGTCGTTCATTGTACGGCTACCAGCTTTCGTATGGATACGAAAATAAATAAATAAACTGATCCTGAGCCCAAGTTAAATGAAGTGACAAGGATGAGGGGCGGTCTCGTTCGGCAGATTGTTCAGAATTCAGTCCCTCTTATTGCTAGGGACACACTAGCTCGTTCCATAATTTACTGAAAGAAAAGAATGCTTCGAGGGGGTCGAGAGAATAAGTAAACAGTCTGACCGGTGAACGTACCACGGCCACTACTACTGGCTGCTCTTACTGGCATTCTCGCCGCTTGGCCCTCACTCTGTACATTTCCTCTCGATTTCTATCTGCTTTACTCTTCGAGTGAGGGACTGTGTACCAACGAAAAAAAACTCCATTGTACGAGAGCACTTTTGCTTATGAATGAAACATGCTCCGTAGGTGAGTCGTAGAAATAGTTGAGAGCTCGAAATTTCAAGAATCGCTGAAAATGCTGGTGAGCGTCGATCTCTATCGAACGATCGAAATTTTGAAGAATGAGTTAGCGATAAGCGCAAACAAATCGTTGGGATTTTTATTGTGGAATTGGCGTTGAACTTTGCGGAGTGTAGGAAACAAATTTGCGAAGAAATGTATAGATTAGCATATTTTTTCGAGTCTTCATAGAAGCATGGAGAAATGTGGATGGGCGAAAGGTTTCGCGAATTGTCGAATTGGTCTTGATTCTTCTAAATATACGATAACGGGTAAACATAAAACTTTTTTTGTTGCCGCGTGATTCGTGGCTCTTCTACCTTTGCTATCTACTTCTTTTGCCTGGATTCTCAACCCCTCGGAGAATTAGACAGACATAGAAAGAGTGCCAGAGAAAAAAATAGCCGGAGGGATAAAGGAGCTGAGACTCGACGGCGTGATAAAGCGAATACATACGAAGACTCGACATCGATTCTTCGGTGTGCGTCACCGCGTTCGAATCAAATCAGTAGTCACTCCTTGTCTCTTATATTCGTTGCTTTCCTTTTCCTGCTTTTTTTCTTCATCACTTTTGAGTGTTAGCAACGATAAAGAAGAATTGACCCCTAGGGGTTCGGGTTACCTATGCATGCTCATGGGGCCTATGCAAATCGTGATGAGCGTTTCTTCGGGATGATCAATCAGCTCTTCGGTCGCTTTGCCCGTCGATTGGCTTTGCATACGACGTTTGTCAATTCTTCCTCATTTTTTCGTCTGACCCGGATCATGTTGAAATCTTTTCCACGCGTTCGAATCAATATTCCCGGGTCAAATTGACCCAGTGTGTCAACAGGGGTCACCCATTTTTACGGTTCAGTTTTTTAAGACGTTTTTACTCGTTTGTACCGTTCCACTCACTCCCTTTTGCACTTATCTCGGAGAAATACCATCAGTCAGGGATTGTCGACCGTTTTCTGACTATTCCTCGTACACACTTTCTCAACCAGAAGAAATACATCGTAGTGCATTTCATCGCGTTGAATATAATCCCCGAGGAATGATTTTCTTCTCTTGGCCAAGTCTCAGGGCGTTAAAATAAGGTGCCGTGAATTTTATTATCTTTATTCCAAGACTGTGATTTCTCACGTTGAAAATGGAGATTTTAGCTACGCGGAGAGTGCTGCGAGACTAAGAAAAATCTCACAGTCTCTGATCCTCCGTAATTCACGGGTGAGCAACAGAGATGAATTCAAATTGGCTCAATTAGACTGTAGGACAAGGACACACTCCTGTAGGTAGCTCCTTGCCATTTTCGAAATTCTCCGCTCATAATTAAATCGTATTTATTAATAAACTGTCCTTAATTAAAATATGAAAAATACTTGTCAAGATTTCGGTAGGCAAACACAATCGATTCGATTCCCGACGCAACTCGACTGGAACTTAATTTCCGGTGTATTTTTCGTCGCATTTCGGATATTGAAGGAAAAGTTTAATTTTATTTGTTTGTCAAGGAAATTGAATGGACAAAGCGTTGATCAATACTTTCCGAGTTTCTTAAGGGGATGCATCGCGATCGTGCAGTTCGTAACGATTCGAGTGCATGTTTATGTCGGAGATGCTTGACATTTAAAAAAAAATACAAGTTTTGCGATCTTCTTCGTTCGCTACTAAATAAGACACAACTTTTATTTTCCTTGGGATATACCGAGCGTCTTCGAAAACAACTTTTGTCTTTCCTTTACAGTTTTTCGCACTCACGCAACGGATAAATTACCTCGAGACAACGTAGCCACTCGGAACTAAATTAATTTGAAGAGAAACGAGTCAACAAATTTGTACGGAGAGAAAAAAATTGTTTGTGAAAGAAAATCTCGTTCAGTTCGACGGAAATCGACGTTGTTTGGCAAATGTTTCGTTCGACGGATAAAAACATTGTTCGCTTAGCTATTAATCGTTCAAGTCGATGAATATTCGTTTGTCCAACATATTTTCTCCTCTTGCAAGAAAATTATCCATCCACGATAAAAAAAATAACGATTTGAAAAAAAAAACACTAATTTTCCATTAGACAGAGATAACTCGATCTCTCAGTCTCCTCGTCGTAGGCACGCGTCGAAGATTTCTCGAGTGTCTCGTTAAATTAGGTCGAGGAGAAGAAGCGCGTTTGTCCAATTTACATCGCTCGTAGAAAAAAGTCATTAGAAAACGGGAGGAAGCGAATAAAACATCTCTACAAATTGCAACTGCATCGTGAAAAAAAATATCGGCGAAAAAAATTGTGCAATTTCACGCATCGATTTTTATTTGCGAAATGTTTTTAAACTGTTATCGAAGTATCTTTGCCGCGGTTCTGAGCTCGTTTCTAGTTTCAACATTCGTCGCAATATGATAATTTTAACATGTACAAAATTAACTCTCCCGTACCTGATTCCACGCAGTTCCAACAATGCGGGTCTGTCGGGATTTGGACAAAAAGCAATTCCGACACACTCCACAACGCGGTTTGATAAGCCGCTAAGTTTCTTCAATACATCCCGTATCGTGGGCGAAGAAATTGCATAGTTTCACAGTTTGAAAAAAATGAAAAAAAAACGCATTAAAAAAAAATGAAAAATTAAGAAAAAATGGAAAATTGCATTTTCTGTTGATTTGATTCGTTCAATTAAACGTTCACCGAATCGGGTCAATACAATGTCGAATGATGCTTGTTAAATCGTGAAGAGCCGTTCGGTAAATCGTGCGGAGAGCACTGGATTTGTTGAAATCATTAAACTTATTGATCAAATGGATATTCGTCGTAAATCCTGTGGCCGAAGGACTTATGGCTTGTTAAATTATAACGAATGGCCAAAAAACAAGATAAATCGTTTTGGGCGTGTCGAGAGCGATATTAAAGGATGAAGAATGTAAGCTCCAACTTTCCGTTGTTTCCACCAAGGAGTGGGAATTGAAATTGGACGATATTGCGAATGCGAAATGCGCGAGTATCGAGAGGCTGAATTTGCCACGGGCCGTTTATTTTTATTAACAAACTTCATGTAATTTCCCCTTCTCTATCATTTTTTCTCTCTCCTCTAAACTGTGGTTAAGAAGCAAATATGCGGGGGTGCTAGCGAGATTTCTGACCGTCGAAAGTCCCGAAAACTCGATCAAACTTGGGCGCGCGTGCCGTTCGGATTAAATCATCGAGCGGAACTCACGTCAAACTTTACCAAACTTATAAAACGACTGAAAAAATTCACCTATTTACAAAGATACTTTACTTTGCCTCCAGGCTGTCTGTTCGCTTGCGAAGCATTCCGGAAAACTCTCGTAGCATTAACTCTTGTATTACAAACACCTTGGATATTAATTGTCCATTAATCTGCCCAGACTCCGAGCTTCATTCCTAATAACCCTCGGAACTTACGAAACGCGAAGATAAATTTGCAAATTCACGAATAAATTATTATCTCGTTATTAAAAACTTGAACGTACGATATAATTTTCAAATATTCATTAAACACAAAGCACACACATGTTTCATTATTAAATTATATGGAACGCACAAATTTTCCTCATTTAAAAAAAAAATATTTATAATCACCAGTTCGAACGATCGATGATCACCATCGTCTCCATTTAAATCCATAAGATCGTCATAATTATAATTTGAAAAAAATGAAAAAAAATATTTCACGATAATCACAAGTTCGATGTCTCTTTTTTTTTTTTTACTGTTTCTCACACCCGCGTCAATGCCACTGCACGCAGTTTTTTAACTTTTTATTTTTTTCGAAAGTCGCGGGATTATTTTCAGATAAATCGAAAGCGCTCGTCTCGTGCGCGAGGAGCACTGAGACCACCGACGATAGGAATATAGTGTTCCTGGTCTCGACCGAGTCGACGGGACGATGGTGAGGGTGTTGAGAATGACCCTGGCAGTGATCGCCGCCTGCGCGTTGCTTTCTGCGTTTCGAAACATGCGAGTCTCCTCTCCCTTTTCGTCTTCGTCTGCCTACTCTCTAATGTCTCGTCCGAGTCACGCTCCAACACTCATGTGCCGAAAAATCTGTTCTGTAAATATTATACTTTTTCAATACACGATTAGTGTCTATTGTATCTATTTCGTCACTTTTATTATACGAGTGCCCCTGTTTTTTGTGGTTGAAAATTCATTTAATTTCGAGTTTTCGGTTCTATCCGCGAAATTATTAACTATTGTGGCTCCGAGCATCAAATTTTTCAACTAAATGCGACAGAACATCGAAAAAAGTTGGGAAGTTCGCCACTTTTGGGATTTTTTTTCTCTCGGTCGATTGAATAATGAATATCTCCATCGATTTTGGCTTCCAGTCATTGAATCGAGTAACTTGACCGACTGAAGTTTCATGAAAATATTTACTTTTATTCAATCGTCCTTGATTTATCGTATTTCGATAACAAAAAAAAAGCTTCATTTTTCCTTGATGCTGCTGCTTGAAATAAAATTTTGAAAAATTCAATTGGTTCATTTTAATTTAATTTAACGAGTGTTGATAATTCTTCGGAGTAAAGAATGAGTGCAAAGTTGGAGGAATCATGAAAGAATAAATTAGCAAGCGCAATTGGAATGAATAGCAAACATTGCAATTATTTTCTCAGCGAGCGATTCTATTTAATGGAATTTTTTTTATCCAACGAATTTTCGTTTTTTTCGTATTTTTCGAGCAAATGAGAAAATGCACGGATTTCCGGATGAATCTTTTCTTTCTTATTTCCTAGAATAGTAATTTGCACCGGTCTCTCCCACGCCACTTTTATTTATTATTATTTTTTCATTGACGAAGAAATACCCTACAGGCCTCAGGATCGTCGTCCCATCTAGTCCGTTGTTACCATAATTCCCAGGCCTCTTATTTGACATGTGTACTTTGGCGCCGTCTTCCGTATGCTCAGGTCAAACGACTCGATTGTTGTGCTCTTGATCTTGATCCCCATCTCGTTCTTTGGCATTTTCTTAACTATGTAAACCTCGCGGACTCCCCTCGGACTTACCTGTGACGTCTGACACTGCGCACTAAGGCCGTTGGGATCTCGTGTGTGCTGCGAGGAGATAAGTTACGAGGGAAAGGAAAGTTCAGAGTTCGTACGAAAGTAGAATTGGCGTTTAACTAACAGAAAACAAAAGCCAGGGCATTCGAAGGGACACGCTTCGTGTTTGTTTGGGTTTATTTGGCCTCAAACTCATTTTCGGTTATTCCATTTAAGTATTTCCAGAATATTTCCAGATTTTTTCAATTTGATGACTCGTTGTTTCTGGCTAGAAAGTTTCAAGATTTTTCTGCTTCCATATGGAGCGAGATTTGCAAAATTCATCGAGCTTTCATAAATCGATCGTTTTACCATATCCGAAGATTCGACCCTTTCAATTCAGGGCGCCATAAATTGCGATTTATAGATCCCCAAGAGTCGCGTTAGAATTCTTTATCGATAGCACGTAAAAGACGTTGTTTTTTCTTCTATACAGAAATACAGTCGGAACTCGCAAACCCGTTATAATATTCTCATGCTTTTGGGCATCACATCTTACCGGAGATATAATTTTTTTTTGTGTCTGTATTTTTTTCCTTATCCATACAATGACGAAGGTTTTGTTGTGCATTTTTATCCAACTAGAGCTCCATCTTTTTCGCATCAAATAGCTGTCGAAATTCTGCTGGGGATTGGCAAGAAAATGAGATTAATAAAAATACAAATACTCGACAATTTCAATATTATGGACAATGGAGTAGCCATCTGGTCGTTCTTAAAAAAGACGTCTGTATAATAAGCAGTCTATTTTTCCATCAAGCTCATCCATCATCCACAAGACATCCCTGCCTCGAATTTTATTCCCCCCGATAGATTTCTCAAATTGAAGTCGTTATTTACCTTAATTTGATCTCCTTCCGAAACGTGTCCGGTTTATCTCACGAAAACATTGACGAAAAATTAAAAAAATTGGAATCTTCCATTTTGTCCATTTGTGACGCTCCCGAGAAGAAAAAACGACCAATATTTTTAACAATCAAGATAAAATAAGCGGCAGACCTCTCATGGACGATCTTGCAGAAAAGAAAACATCGAAAAAAAAATTTCAAAATTCGATAGAGCCCTCTTGAATGCGATAACTGAAGGCACGAAAATTTCTAGTTCATTTTTACAATCGAAATGGGTTTGGAACATCAAGTCTTATGTAAAGTTGCCTTTGTTTGGTTTTTTTATATTTTTTTTCAACTACGAAAGTAACGACAGGTTATTATTTTCATTGGTTGACGACAATATCGTGACTGGAACCGATAGACTCGGGACAGACTGATTTGCAGAACGGTATTAAAATGTATCACGTGCTATATGCATATAAGTTGAACGATGACAAGGGTGGCAAGAAAGAAGGAAAATGCTTGAAGAAAGAGAATGGAAATAAAAAGGATTGTGATAAATTGAAATTTTGTCATTTTTTGTGTAAACGTAGAATCATAAAACTCACGATATTCTGGGCAAATGATAAATGGCGTTACGCGCAACTTTTGCGTGTACCGGAGAGACTCACTTCTCATATCCAGCTGATTGCCTAGATCGCTACAAAATGTTACCTCGAACATATTTTTCGGTAGATTTATCTTTTCACCATTTTCCATAAACCGATTTCTTTTTTGTACCATATTTAACGTACTAATAAAGCGAGTAACAGTGTTTACTGTACAGAACTGTATAGTAAGTATAGAAAAAAATGGAACATTCAACGAAACTTGAAGCAGCAGTTTTTGCAGCTTGCTAAAGTCTCAGGAATTTCTTGAGCGTCTTTCGGCCAGCTTTTTCCCCGCAAAGTACACTCATTTCTCTCTCTTTTTCCTACGAAAATGCACTCTTTGCTTCATCTCAAAAAAGCTCGTTTTTTTTCAGTGACGAATAGTTCAAAGAAGAAGAATAATAACGAGAAAAAGGGAGGAGAGAAATAACAAGCAGGGACGGTTTTCCTGTGCGACACGAAAGACACACGGCGACGACGGGAACTCTCCCAAGAGCCATCACATATGTTACTTGACTTTTCGGCCGACGTTTGCCAACCAATATGTCGTTTATTCGCCAAGGTATAACTATATATATATTTATTTTATACAACAAAGCTCGCTCCTGCAAAATAACTTTTGTTTCGGCGATTCTTTTACCAGGATCTTTCGCATAGCCAGCATATAAAACACTGTCTCGCCAGGTTAGAAAAAACTTGTCGTGAGCCGGCGCTCGAACATGGCAACGCAATTTGGTGCCAAGGAAATATTTTACTTGCTCTTTGGATTTATATTTATATATTTTCCATTATGTTCACCCAATATGTTTGCTTTTGAGCTTGCCTGACTGGCAAGACGTCGTTGGGTCCCGTTATTCGGCCATTTATTTATCACTCTAACGACGAATTCTCCTCGATCTCCTGAGCCTCAACGACTGATAATTAAAAATTAATACTAAAATTAATACTTCGAGGGTTTCGAGTGTCTGCGTCGACAGACCCTTCTGGATGTCTGTTCCGTTTCTTCCACACTCGATAAGGGCAAAATACCGATTCCTCGTTTTTTATTCAAGATCGTATTCTCGTCTAGAAGTAAGTTTTTGGGGAACGTTTTTCCGATGCCATAAATTTCTAACTCTTCGAACGTTCTCGCTGAAATTTCGGACGCAAGTTTCTCTTAAATACTCTGAAAAGACTTTAAGGAATTACTTGAAGGGGATCAAAATGATGAACAATTTCTTTTTTTTTCTCCAGGTCGATTCGTAATAATTTCGACTGTTTTGCACTTTTATTTTTTCGAAATTCTCGATGAATTTCATGGACTCGCCATCTGCCGTTTGTACCCATTGAATGGGAAATGAAAAAAAAACGACTCATGAGTTTTCGCGCTTAAGCCATAGACCCCACACTCCGTTTGAGGTCACGCATTCACCACACTGGTGCAAATTTACCCTTTGATTTTTCGAAACTTTGTATTTCTCCGATGAATGCGTGAAATTAATCTTGGAACCATACTTTTTGAGAGTAAAATATCCTGAGCAATCGATTGCGATGAGTTGGGAAGTTAAGAAATTAAATTTTACCATCGAAAAATGGCAAAATTGAAGAAAGGAATTTTGAAAACCTGTTACACTTGAAATTTTCGTAGGAGCAAATTTACACCAATGTAGAGTCTCTGGGTTAATTGGGGAATTAGTCTGTGACTAATTTTTGGCAAGGATTCCGTGTCTGTAAAAATAATAGTATGCATATTCATGGCCGAGGTTAATTTCCGGGAGAAAATGCTGATGGCATTTGGTCAAAGGTTTATAAAGGAGATGACGAGATAAGATGCGAAACACGCTGAAGTGAGAAGATTCTCAATGTGTGACACGTAGCTCTCTGGGTCGTGTGCTGCTCGAGCATTTTTGACGTCTGGAAAAATAGTTACATCCACCAGCACTCTCTTTCGCTTTTAAGGTCTCCCGTGCGGAAGAAGCAGAAAAATTCTCGCAAAATATCTGTCAAGTGCCTCGCGTACTCGACAAGCACTGCATTTTTCTGGGTACGAGAATTCGTACGTTCCTTCCCGAGCAGTTTGCACTTTTTTTTCGTTTCATCTTTATCGGAAAACAATTTAAGTGAAAAATGAAGCTGTAAGGAAAAACATGATGCTGCTGAGGGATGAATAATTATCTGGTGATATTCGGCTCTATCGTTTTTCACGAAAATCCGCAAATAGTAAAACTCGAATGGAATAAATGTCGATGAAATGACAGGGAGACGGTGGCACGAACTGATGAAAAATTTATGAAGCAAAATAAAAATGAGACACAACTGCGAAAATTTTCATGAACGTAAGTCGATTTCCGGGGTCATAAGTATTGAAAATTGTGTGCTACTGGAGCAACGAGTCACAATTCTTTGCTTTCCTTTCGAGCATGATAGAGAGCAAATATTCCAAAGACAAATAACTCGTCTAAAGTTGGGTCAAAGTTGACTGACGTATAAACAAGATACGCCAAGAGTTTCGAGTCACGATCCCGAGGTAATACGAGCGAGGAATATTCCGCGTAGCTGGTGAATCCAGATGATTGGATTATTGACTTTAGCTCCACAATAAACAGTGTTCCAGGGCGTGGGAATCTCGAGAGACATGCATTGATGCAATTCAATTTGCAAATCACCGCGAAAGTCGTAAAAACTTTGCGGAGATCCTGATCACGTTGTGAACAGAAAAAAATTTAGATCTACGGTTTCAATGGAATTTTTCGAGCGATAGCTCGAGATTTCGTCAAGTTGCATTTCCAGCCATTTGCCCAAATACCCAAAGTTCGTGATGCTCAATTCCCTTTTTATTAAAATTAAAAAAAATACGATTTTTTCCTGGCCTGGAGTTGCCCGAACGCTCAACGATGGCCAACCTCGTCGTAACATTGCATCGTGTCTCCTTCCTTAGTAGGTCACAAGATTTATAGGCTCCTTAAGCTTTTCGAGAATTATTTGGAGGCTCGCAACAACAAATGGCCGATATTGCGGAAAATGCATTGAAATATGGCGCTTAATATCGAAGATTATTGTGTCCGGTGTTTGGGTCCTGCAGCCTGCTATCCGTTGGGCGTAACAAGTTGCCCGTGAGCGTTGTAAGCTCAATTATCGACCCCAGTTTCGTGATAACACGACTCTACCGCTTAACCCATACTCCAAGTGAAATGAATGCCAATCCATTGAGTGTCCTTAAAGTCGAGATCATCCCCCGATTAATAGAATCATCGAGCATTATATTGCCGGGGCTCCGTTCCTCGGAATGAATGAAATAATTATTTATTGTCAATCAATGCCCCGAATGAAATTCCCCTACACGGCCACCGGCGTCTTCATCCTCGTGATCAAACTTCAGGATCAAGATCTGCGATGCTGAATTAAAAAAAAAAAAAAAAAATTTCTTCTAAATAGCAAAATAATTTTATTCTCAGAAAATGACGATCGATGTCCGATGCTCCGTGACTTTGATGCAGTTTCCAGGACAGCCTTTATACAATGACAATGTTCTCGTAATTCCGGCGTCAAAAATATCTGCCTAATTTATACAACACGTGTATGAATATTCAGGCTTAATATGTACTCGGGTAATACGACAGATTACGTGTATTCCACTCGCAGGACATAATATCGAATAATGCGATATCGTTACCGGTTGCTCAATATCAAAGTACGTGAAATTATTATTTAAACCCAAATGCACTGGAAATGAAATTGTGTTAAAAATCGTTGACATTTTTCTAAACCCGGTAAACGAGATATTTTTTTATAATTTCAAAATTTTTGTTATTTTGGCATTATATTTGATTTTTACCAACATTTTTAACAATTTTGAGTAAAAAAAAACGTTTAGTCGAACGTTTTGAATAAAATATCGATCTTTTGCAACGAAATTTTGTTTTCAACGATATGAGAATAAAGTATATGCTTTAGGATCCGTACGAAAAGTGATGAAAAAAATTATGTCAAATTATTTGGGACGCATTGAGTTTTTGAAAATATTTAATTTGCCTCGATACGTCGATAAAGCTTTTCGTGAGGAATCCCTGTCGAAATAAGTGCCCAACACAAAAGTGGCCGAAAAGTTTTTTCGAACGTACGCGCCCGACCGTTCGTTATGTTTCGAGCATTGGAATTCTTTCTCCGGGTATCGTTCGATGATTGTACAATCGACGAAATTCAACGATCAACCATTGTGGGCTGAACCACCAAATTGTGGTCAAGACCACCACTTGATCCGAACGAGTGTTTGAGCCATGACAATAATTGACCTTGCTGTTGAATTAAATGATAACACGATTCACGAATCAATAGAATAGCTGCATTCAATCGTAATCAAACTCACTTGTTCTTTGAAGTTATAGCCACGGGAGTCCTCTCTGCACTGTGTGTGAATTTATTTTATATATTATTTCGATGTCATCGTCAGTTACGCAGTTATTTGGTAGACTCAGCTTTTTTATAACGTTCGGGCTGCGTATCTATGTAAATGGAGTCCGAAATGAAATTGTGTGCTGCAAAATGTTTTTTTTTCGTTTTTTTTTATTTTTTTAATCGACCATTCAATTGAATTTCGAGTATCGAACGATTACGGAGCACTCGAATTGTTTGCACTCGCGAAAGTAAGCTCTTCGAAAAGTGGACAGACCCGGGACAATTATTATTAGCTGAAGTGATTGTAATTATTGTCCGAGGGATGGTTTGACCATTTCGTACCGATCGAAACCCCTTAAATACGTCAGACGCCCCAAGGTCATACGATGAGATTCAAGAGGGCAGTTGGCTCATCCGGTTGGATCGAATCTAATTTTGATTGCTCGTTTCTCCACGTGACACGTATATATCGTTGATTACCTCCAGTTAAGTGGATACATGTGTCTGCGTATTGAGTGTATATAGACGTAAACATGGATACACGCTCGAGCAGGTACATTAATTCGATTCGCGGGTGAGAAATCAAGGATCCTCGATTGCTGTGGTCATCGTGTGTCCGACCTTCTCGTTCATTCAAATTAAAATGACTGTAGTCCCTGGACTGTTTAGAGGGTTGCGTAGGCTTTTATTCGCTATTGTTCTGTTCGAACGTGATTGGCTACGAGCAAACGCAAAATCACAGAGAAGAATCGCATCGGATATCGCCTGACATTTCGAAAGTACTAAATTTATTGAGGTGCATAAAATTACAATCGAACATACAGGTCGACAGCAGAGTTCAATTTATTCGACTGCAATCATTTAATTTCCATACTGAACTTGCCATCGTAGGTGATGGCATTTTTTCTAGAAATTTAAAGTTTTCATCAATTCTTGACCTCTGAGTCACAGGATTTTTTAACTGCTAACAAATGTGAAGTTGGCTATGGCGAATTAAATTTTTTTAAACAGTTAATGAATGATTTATTCGAGCTTCTCGCGATTGTCAGAAATAAACATTTGTTAATAGTTAATAAATGAATCATTCGATAGAACGTAAGCTTTCTTGATAGCAAATGAATTTGATGACCATTAACATCTACTGAGTTGAGGGAAACAAAATCGATCGAACAAATCGTTATCTTCAAGGAAATGCGATGCCTATGAAATTTGATCGTGATAACAATGATATTTTTCGTCCATTAACGAATTTAGTAACAGTTAATGAACGTTTGAGTAAGAGTACCAACTAAATATATTTCTTCATTATAAATAAACTGTTTTCTCAGTGTGTTCATTTTTAAAACAATAGAAAAAGCTTCTCTGATTTTTTCATTCGAAAAAAGTATAAATTCCAGTCGCTCTATGGTTTACCAGTGTCCTAGTAATATCGACCGAATGAACTTTTAATTGATTCGACTTTACATGGCGTTTTCGCGTTGTTGAACTTGCCAAATCCAATTAAACTATTCGGACAGGGTATTCGAATATTTCAAATCCTCCCAAACGCTCCCAATGAATCTGGAGCACACGCTTAATCGGCGTGAATCCTGGTAATATAGCATACTCCACGAAATACATAATCAAGTGTCTAACTCTGGCATCGATCGAAATTGCCGTATCCATTGGTGCACCGAAGCCAGAATTATATTGCAATAAAACTTTGTGCTGGATAACATCGAGTGTGCCAGGAGCGAGAGCATCGCTTCGTGTAACAACTAACCATCGCTCGCGAATCCGATTGTTGGTGGTGAATAAAATTTTCGTTGATCGGAGTTTTAGAGAAAAGAAAAAACAAACGAACAATTAAAATTTCCGATTCATCATCATGGGGAGCTTTAATTTGCGGAGACAATTAAATGACTGACAATAGCGACATCGAAAGCTTTTGGTAACGTGCGCATTTGTATGCACGTGGATGATAGGGGGAATTCCTGAAGCGTCATGCTCCGCAGGATAATTGGCTGAGAATGTAGAAACGTCGCAAACGTCATGAAACGACACAATTCGGTGTTACTCTGCTGTGACAGACAATTCCATGTTACGTGTTAAACTGTGACATGGATACGAGATTCCGTGAGTAGAATACCCGGAAGAACGGTTCCATATGAGGATTGAATTGCCACTCAAGCCTGCGAAAGGACTCGAAGGATGAGGCTTCCTCTCACACTCTAGAAAACAATTATTTGCTCAAAACGTGTCGCGATAATATTTTCCTAAACTGTCAACACAAATCAATGAAGAGTTAATAGGAAAAAAAAAAAATAAACCACAAAAAAATACTGGAGACCAAAATTGCTCAAAAATTGCAAGGACGTGAATAAATTGAGTGCATCACGCTCGAAAAGAGTAGCGTCGAACGCTAAACATTGAGGGGTTTCTCCGAAAGAAAATCCAAACTTAATCCTCCAATCTTGATCTGCGTGGGTGCCGAGCTCGATCGGTCCCTCAATTTTTATCAAATTCAGTTGCGGAAAACATAACGCGAAATCCAGCAACTTATGCTCAGACAACAGTTTATTTATAATGAAGGGATATATTTAGTTGGCACTTTTACTCAAACATTCATTAACTGTTACAAAATTAGTTAATGGTCAAAAAAATATCGTTGTTATCACGATCAAATTTCATAGGCTTAGCATTTCCTTGAAGATAATGATTTGTTCGATCGCTTTTATTTTCCGTAACTCAGTAGATGTTTATGGTCATCAAATTCATTTGCTATCAAGGAAGGTTTCGGTTTATCGAATGATTCATTTATTAACTATTAACAAATGTTTATTCCAGAAAATCGCGAGAGGCTCATATAAATGATTCATTAACTGTTCGAAAACATTTATTTCGCCGTATCCAATTTGAATTTGTTAGCAGTTAACAAATCCTGGTACATATAAGTAAATAATTTTCCCAGTGTATGGGCAAAATGTTTGCCCGGTGAGGAGCCAGGATTCCAAGAGTTAAGGGTGGCCGTTTACTCTGAAGCTCGTTGCGACGTTTCGAGGCATTGGAAGAGGTGCTCGAGGTGTAATAAGCATCGGGAGGCTGTCCCTGTCTTAAACCATAAGAATCTGGACGTTAACTCAAGGCGATACAGGATTATGATCGGAACGATGCCAACGTTAAGCAACTCGTTCTATGACATCATTAAAAATACTATCGATCGTGCATGAGCCAGATATGAGTCGGGGGAGTCAGAGGAGCAGGTAGAGATAACGCAACGTAATTATTATCACGGGCTCATCAAATTTCACATCAAAACGTCCATGATCCTCTCTCGTTATGTGCAGAAATATCCTGGGCTCCTCATGTTGAAACCACATGAAGGTTGCAGCCCTTCACCAGCCCCATAATATCCTCTGCGTCGACCAAAACATGAAGGAGATCTCTCTGTTGACGCATAAGCACTCACACAATATCATGAAAATGGCTTTCAGTTGCTTTGTTGTACAATCTACATAATAATAACAATGAGAATATTACACAATACGTGTCCTTGAAAGTGACACGTACTAGTACCCACAAGACTACTGAGACTGGGGGCGTTCCAAATGCCAGACATCTTATGCTACCGCGGACATTCGTTGGGATTGACAGAGGGAGAATGGACTTTCGGGCTCAGTAAAGATCACAATGTTCTTATTACGTTACAGGTTTCTTATTACATTGATACAGACAAAAAATCACCGTCCCCATTATCTCATTAGCATTCTTCATTTACGTGCCATTTCAACGTCCATGATCGGCAGCGCACCAACCAAGTAATTGCCACGCTGTAAAATCGAAAAAATGCATCGGATTTTTTTTTTTTTAGATTTCACCAAGTTTGCAAATTTCTGTGTCGATCTCAACGAAAAAAGGCGGACGAGTCGACGTGTTTTTCAGCGAGTCTCTTTCGAAATTCCTCGGGACAATCATTCGGCTTTAGGGATGTTCTTGCAGCCCGAGTCGAAAGGTCTTGAATGTCGTTTTCGAATAATTTTTTATTTCAAAGTTTTTACGGGCTCCTACGTGCGATATTCCTTGCTATATTTATATCCACGCTGTGGTGCCTAATTCCCTTTTGACGCCGCGAGCTTCGATCCGAAGAGCCTCTTGCGTAACGCGCCGCTGATGTCCTTATATCGTACATTATAGCCAGTCCTTGCGCTCTCTGCCCTGAGGGATACGGTGTATTACACATCCCATTTAGTAGCCAAAGTAGCAGCCCCAAAAGTAGCAGCAAATAGGAAAGAACGTAAGAAGGAAAAAAGAAAAGCCAGATAAAATGCGCAAATAACAAAGTTTGCGTTTGGGTTAGTCAGACACGACTGTTCTTGGCTCTGTCTCGCTGTAATTCGCTACTCTGCCTTTTTCCCGCGACCATGAATCAAGTTCGTATATATGAGCATTCCCATGGAAAATGGCCGAACGATCAGTCCTCCAGTTTTCTGATTAATCCACAAGTGCCAAGAAGTTCCCAGGGGGAAAATCGTCTCGATACACCATTTTTTGTTTTCAACCTCCCTAAGTATTTGAGGATCGATCTCGTTCGAGACGAAACAAACGAGGCGCAGAAGTGGCGAAAAAAAATGTAGAAATTAGAATGGAAAAATTCAGGAATGTTTGTGTCGATTTATCTTCGAGTCGATTGATCGTTGTTAAAAAAAATAGCCATTGGCAAAGGTGCAGGAAAAATTGGGGTCGATTTTTCGTGGAATGACTCTTATTCGCTGTTATCCAGTAGTTCAAGTCAGCAGGAGTCAGACGAACGGGAGCCCCTTCACTGTGGCTGCTGTCTGCGGCGAGTGAAGAAAATCTAGAACTCGCAGCCAGCACATTTTCCCTCGTGAATACGAGAGGGATTTACGCCGCAAGTATACGGGTTTGTACGTATTTTTTTACGTTCCTTTGTAGCCTTCAGATTGTACAGATCCTTCGATATGTTTTTTTACATCCCGCACATTTTTTCGGTCTCAGTTTCTCATTCGGAAGTCAAATGGCTGATTTTTTGTTTTTCTCGACGTGCGTCGAATTACGATGTTGAACATTACATCGAGAAGCATGTCTCATGATTCAATGGGCATTCATTAAAATTTGAATAATGCAAAACGTAATAGCTAAACGGTATGGTATTTTTTTGTTTGTTATTTATTCAAGAACGAAGCTTTCGGGACTGGCGCAACGTGTAAAAGTATTTTCACAATTTTTACTATCTTGACGAACGTTTTACGGGCTGTAAAAAAAAAAGTACAAGTATATAATCGGTTTAGACTCCAGAGGATAAATTCAGCGGCCGAGACAGACGTGGCTGCGGAATAAAGGGCAAAAAATGTTAAGGAGGGTCGAGAAAGGAAGGAGATATCGAGAAGTGTTGCGGGAACGAGCCATCCAAATGGTTCACCCGAAAACTATTTACCGCCCAGATATCTGGCTTCTCTTTTGTTGCCTCTATCCCCAAGGAGGCAAGCCACATTGAGAGCAAAAAATCTGTGTTCGAGCACGTCCTACTAAATTGATTTCGTCTAGTGTGAAAAAATGCACATCTATTCCCGAATCCCTAATCTTTTTATTTCGGCTCACATTTTTTACGCTTCGAAATTACCATCAAAATGAGTCGGATAATTGAGTCACATCAGCCTCTTCCGATTGATTATTTCCGCGTTGTTAGGCTCCAATTACTTTTCGCGTCATCCTGCGACATTTTCAGCCTCGTTTTTATTGTCACCTCGCATGCTAGGCTTCTCGTCGTGCGAATAGCGTCATAGATTCTTGAGAAATAAGACTGCGCCGGAAGTGCCTGATTATTCTTTCTGCAGCCTGGCATAAACGAAGTTCGATGATATCGAAAGAACAGCTTAAATATTTGGTCTAGACCATCCAATATCCACACCGAAAATACATGATACGTCGTCGATCAAATTGACGAGATACCGAAATAACAGCAACGCTACTCGTCGTCTTTCTTCTACCACAAGGAGATAAATAAAAGTTTTTCTTATCCTTCTAGTGACTGGAACTTGTTTTCTTTTTTTTCGTGTAGGTATACACGAGTTACATGGCATCCCACCCTTCCGCCAATTCTGCCTCTCGACTCAACTCGCTCGTGCCAAAATAAACACTCTCTGATAAAGTAAATTGTCACACAGGAGACGCACGTAACGAAGATCAAAGATCATGGTCCCTGATGAAAAACTCACTGGGGACTGAGAAGAAGATTTGTTTGTGTCGTCCATAAAAATAAGAACTTCATAGCCAAATCGAAATAAAACAACACCAAGGCAGTTGATTGTCAGTTGTGACAGTCGTAGACGTTCGATTTATTTTATAAAACATTTTGATCATTTTAGAAAAAAATAATGAAGAAAAAACAAGAAATTTGGGAATTTGTTTCTGAATTTTTATCTTCCGGCTTTTGTGATCGGTCGACGGGCTGCCTGTTCTACATGTTTTTCTTTTCAATCATAATGATGGAAACTCCTCAGTATCCAGGAAGAATTAGAAGGTCGTTTGGTTTTGTTCGTGGGAAACTAGTAAGTATCTTAGTCAAGCTTCGCACAGAGTGAAGAAAAAAAAAACAACATGGATATCGGGCTTTTCTGGGATTAGTTGAGCGGGAGGTCGAGTTGTCTTTGTGGTCAAAAAGATTCAAGATTCACAAACGTGTTCCCTCAAGTAATTCGAGATTTTAAATCGCCGTCACGATTTGCAATGATTTGCGGATTGCAGAACTAGTTTATTCGCAAGAAATTAAGGCTTTCATGACAGCGAATATAAAGGGATCTCGTCGGAGCAAAAATTCAACGTGGGCTCGTGAAATTTGAAAGAAATTCACGACTCGTTTACAAAAATTTTTGGTTTTAATTTTTCATGCGACATTTGCCCTCATTTCGCTGTCAACCACACGACGACGTTCTGTTTGGGCGTCCCTTTTGACCTCCCATATCTCATCCGCATACACTGTCAGGATGACTGGAATTTTTCTCTCGCATTATCTCATATTGAGAGTTGAGATATCACTGAACGAAAAATCACCATTCGAAATTGTAAGCATCAAAAAATTCTCGAAGAAACGTCCGTTTTCACTGATTTTTTTTTTTTTTTTTCTGGCCAAGCTGCTTGAATGCAGTCTATCTCAGCGACCTAGAAAAGCAGCAAGTTAATCTCATGCTTGAGAGAAGTAATTCCAAGGAAATCGAAATTAAAGAGTAATCCGACGAGGGACAGAGAAAGATTCGTGGTTTATCGTGAGATTCCATCAAACAGGGAAAACCTCCTCGAAAACCTCGTGTCATTCGATGGGAAGAAGTTTATTCAGATGCAAGATTCGTGTCCCACTAATGGGACTGGGTGGAAGATCTCAGCTTACGAGAACGTGATATCTATGGTGATGAATTACTAGCACGATGCAACTATTTCTCAATACATTTCACGGCTGCATACTCACTGACCCGATGAGAACCCTACAGGTTAAAAATAAAATTAGAAAGAACATCGTTAGTCGGATTGTAACGAAGATTTTACGTGTGAACGTTTTTTCTGCTAATAAGATTCTTATGTTTCATAAATAACGTTCTTTCGAGAAAAAAAAGATATGGCGTTTCTCAATTAACAGAATATCGGCCAGTGATCAAAGCTGCAAATCCAGATTTCCATTGTCCTGGAAATAGTGCAGACGAATAATTGACCGACTAACATGAGAACAGAATATTCAGTTAGTGCGTTGCAAGGCAAAGTGCAGGGCGAAGGGATGAGAAAATCTGGACGAAAACGTGATCTCTTTCGTACTTTATTTAACGTTTATTTGTCTCGTAGTATCTCAAAATACGTAATTGAGAAAAAAGTGAACGTAGGGAAAAAGCTTAGACTTTCAAAACTTAGTATTTCATCGATGGATGCATGGAATTCATTTTGAAACCATACTTTTTAGGGGTAAAATACCCTGAGTAATCGATTGCAATGATTTCGAAATTTGAAAAATGAAATTTTAGTGTCGAAAAATGGCCAAATTGAAAAAAGTAATTTTGAAAACCCGTTACACTTGAAATTTTTGTGTGCGCAAATTTGCATCAGCGTGGTATCTACGGGTTAATATTCAAAAATCCGAATACGATTTCTTATGTGCTTAAACACAAAAGTAAGTCTTACATGACAAATATAAATGTTCGGGTATTCCAAAAGCAAGGTCGAAGCATGATGCTCGAAGGGCCAAAAGAATAGGGGGATGAAAAGACGATCGCGCAAGTGAGAAAAAAATGAACGTCTGGATTCCAGAGTGTCGTGAAAGAGTCGAAAGGTCAGAACGAGCGAGATATTGTTGTGGGTTTCAATTGCTTTGCTGTCGTTTCCCATATCCAGCTCCGGGGTGAAAAAGAAATGTTGTTTACCCACAAAATTGAATGACGAAACAAAGGGTGGAATGCCACGCGCCATGAATATTGATGTTCCATGTGGTCTTTTCATTTTTTTTTGTCGGATAATGCTAAGCGCATGAAAAAACAATTCACACTTTGTGCGACTCCCAACTCGAACGAATAACGATCGTACTTGAAACGGTTGGGCCGCATGAGAAAAGTTCCCTGAATATTTCGGGATATTTCATCCCAATCAAACCGAAAAATGTTGGGCCGAATATTTACACACAAACGTTCGATTTGGCACGAGAAAATGTTTCAAAACGTTCATTGAAAAGTGATTAATAAATCGTTTTGTCCAAAATCCCCAACATTTTACCGAGTGATACAAAATATTAGAGGTCGAAATCGTGACAATAATTTGACGAGTTTCTCTTGGACTTTGATAGGATGGAATTCTTGGTGGATCGGTGAAATATTTTGGTCTTATCGTGCTTGAAATTTCATGAAGGATCCTTGAAAATTCTGGTGGCTTCAAAATCCAACGAAACGATAATGTTCCTTTCGTTATCACCGTATGAGTTGAAGAACATGGCAAAAGCAGAAAGCTCGTTTCCCATCGGCTTTAACTTTGGCGAAGCGGTGAGAAGGGCGGAAAAGGCAAAGTTGACCTCGTTCGCTTTCTCTACACCCATTCGTCCATTTTTCTTTCTCTTCTCCTCCAGTTTCCGTTTTTCCTCTTACCAGAGCGATCCCAGACAATGAAAAGTTCTAAGGCTTTCCTTCCTTCTTTCTCTCTATTGAGTTTCGTGTACAGCCAGCGAACATTGTATTTTCTCACTTTAAGTGGGTGCTCTCGGAGCATGAATGCTCCGAGAGCTAACACCATTATTAGACGAAGAACCCAAACAAAATTACCTATTTGTCCTTTTATCCCTTGCGAGCTTTCCTTGGCTTCGTAGGAGATTAAAATGATAGGATACCGAGCGCGATCTATCGAGCCTGATTTTTGCAGAAATGAAAATATCATTTTCGTCAACTCCACACTAAGTGCTCGTGACATCAATGTAAAACGACATTTCCCCCAATTACCAGTCTCCAAGTTCGTCTCGATAGAGTCTCGTTATTGTTATTACTTTTTACAAAGTTGCCTCCCTTTCCTCTTCCCTTTTTTTAAATCCTTTTCACCGAGTTTTTTCATTATCGTAGTCGAAGAAAAGTTGGCTCGGTCTGACCAATTACACTTTGCGAAAAAAACATCTCCTCAGGAATAAATGAACATTAATTAAACAAGTGTAAATAGGAAGAAAAGGGAGCACCCATATTTTCATCAGACTGCAACCGTCCATGTGCCGAAGTTTCTACCACGAATTAATAACGTTTCCTGCACCGTTTACTTCCACTCTTTTTCTTTTTTCGATTGAACTTTTTGAGTCGTGCTTGAATTGATGGATTGAAAAATTCCAAGCAGAACTAGGGAGGTATAGATGTAATTTTTTGAATGATTGATTAAGCGTTCTTTTCACACGTGGAGCATGCAGCAGAATTTATTCCAATATGCTAATATACATTTTTTTATAAATTTCCATACTGATAAAAAAGCGATCCTTCAAAGTAGCAGCCATTTAAAATATATAAATCCAGATTGTCCATTATTATGCTTGCGAATCATTTGCATGGCCGAACGAATTTTATTCCAAATTCATGAAACATCGAATTTACTCAAAAATTTGTTTTTCATAATAAATTATTTTTCTTTATTATTCAAATAATTCTTTGACGCATGAGCAGTTAGTCTATCTCAAAGTACCGTTTTCTGACCCCTTTATTTTCGCTATCTATGTTGGGAAACGTGTCTGAATATTTTATCTCGTAATTTAAAAAAAATTCTTGAATTATATTTCCCACTCAATAGATCGATTCAATGACGTTTGTGGAGTCAAGTTGCCACCATTGCGGGACAGTTCCTTGGCTCGCGTATGTTTACATATGAAAAGAAAGTTTACGCGATGTTTTCTGATAAAAAGAGACCTGGACGTGTAAATATCTTTTTTTTTTTGGAAATCGTAAATCTCTTCGAAAATTATGGTGTGTCTACTTTTTGATTGCTCTTGTCACACTTACCTAGTTGATAGATCGTCTCTAGACAAAGCCCTACATCCTGTTTACGCCATCAACGAGCCTGAAGACGATCACATCCAACATCCCAATTTTGTTTCTCGCTCAACTTAATATCCTTTCCCACATTCTCACTAATCTTCAGACGGTCAGCTCACTCTGGTCTCATTGCCCCTGTTCCTGGGGGAACCTTTATTGCCATCACTTTCGGAACATCTTCTTAACACCCAAGCTTTCATGCCTCGATCCATCGGTGCTCCGATTTCATAAATTGGATTCGTACAACGAATCAGCCAAAGTGCGATTAGAGACATGTCAATTCTGGTTGTTCTCGCTACTGAAATATTTTCTTTTCTCTCTGAGTTTGATTCCATTACGAAATCTTTCCAGTTACTCTGTAATTGTTTTTCTAATCAAAAATTCATTTTCATAAACAAAATAACATTTTCAAAAAAAATTTCGCGTTCCTTTTCCTTCAAAACTTTCGGCGGAACTATGATCTCAAAAAAATAGGAGTGATTGCTAAATCGGAAAATCCGAAAGTCTCGGTAGGGTCTCGGGACAAATCAACAGCGTCGTCTGCTGGCCCAAGACTCGGCCGACTCTACCATCTCTGAATAAAGCAAATTTGGTGGTAGGGATTAGCATTTTCTTCAATCACGGAGCCCAGGAGTAATTTCATGATCCGAAAATTGAACTGGAGACTAATGACGTTGGTCCCCGTCGATTGATCCATAAAGCATCAGGATCGATGCCGTAATTGCTAAGAAAAAAATATGCACAGGCAGAATTATGCAAAAACCGCGGTGTGTAAAAATTTTTCGGTTTTCGACTTTTTTATCTTGACACTCGGTAGAGTCTTGCGCGTTGACGTTTTAATTACTCGTTCGTATAAAAATCCATGGAACATTTAGTTCTGGCTCTATCAAGTTCTTCATAATTAACGTCAGGGTCAGGTGCCTTCATGTAGTTATTAATTAAGGCACAACGTATCCACTGTCTTGTTGCACGCATGATGTGGTTAATAACACGAGAGTAAAGCTTGCGGGGATGAATCCGGGCTTTGCTTTGCTTTCAGAGCTTCGGTTCATTCGTGTAATATGTTGCAATATTTCGTCGCTTTGCCACGAGGCTTTGTACAATTCCTTAATGACTCATTTATGTTCATAATTTAATAAAGTTTGTTATTTTACTGAACGTTGTTCATTCCATATTCAGTCATTAGCCTGATTCATCCAGCAAAGGTCTGAAAATATAAAATTGCCAAAGTTTGTTTTCCCATCTCAATCTCATTTGCTTCCTTCCCACTCGGTACCGTTTGCCAATGGTTTTCATCCGCATATACGTGTACGTAAAAAACGGACGTAACTCGACGTTACTTTTCGTTGATGCTCGTTTTTCTCTCGCTCCAGTAAAACGGTTTCCGATAGTTTCGTACTATATTACCTTCACCCACAGGTTTGTACATAAAATACAGAGCAAAATCGAATTTCCTATGTTTTAATAACTTCATCCGCGACCTGAATAACGTATGAAATTTCCCCACATGCTGTTGTTTACGTCGTCATTGGAAAAGGAACGTGAGCGGATATAAAGAAAAAAAACTCCAAATTTGGGTCTTGTGATTTCTAAAAACAGAAATAATCAAGACTCGGCAGAGTCTCGGGACAAGTATACATATGACAGCGTCGTCCGCTTGGCAAATGTTCACCCCCGAGTATATTATCTCTGAATAAAGCAAATTTGTTGGTAGCTTAAAAATTGTGTGCTGCAAAGAGGCCAGATAGCGATGATCGGCGGTGAGTTAATTATTCTTCACAATTGCCTAACGAAGGTTACAAAATTCTGGGCTAACGAAAAGCAAGAAATAGTAGGAAATGGTGTAACGAAACGCTCCAACGGAATTTATGATTTCTTTGACGAAGAGCCGAATTGGAAAGAACAAGGAAAATATCCAGCGTACCGATGACATCGATACAAATCGCCCCTGAAAAACATAACCGGGTCGTGTCTGGGTCGTAAAAATGAAAATGTATTCGTTCTCTTCTCGATGCTTATGCGATGCTGTACACTGGTGCACCCACATGCATTCCTATCCATACCCGCAGTAATACGAAATTGACATTCTTCCTTTTCATTCCGATGCAAACGATGGTAATATTTAATAAAATAGTTATTTATGCTACCGCTTCATATATTCGAACAAATTTCGTAGCACGTCAAGTTGCCGCATAAATCAGAGACTTCGCATACAACTTACAGAAGGTTCAATTCATTTTTCCTATTAACATTTCTGAAATATTTTTTATTCCAGAGTCGGTTTCGAATATTTATCTTGGAGTTCAACAACCGGTTGACGTCGAATCGGCGATCATTCTTATCACAGTTACAATGATGTTTTTGGTCACACGAGCCTCACCGCTTTTTTACATGAGCGCTTAGATTGTTAAACGTGAACCCAAACAAACCCAAACCAACAATTCAAGCGGTTGTGTTATAAATATAGCGCCTTTCTCGAAATAATTAGAAAAAATGAGCCTTTGTTATCAAATTGTAATTGTTAAAATTTTCTCATGCAGGCGTGACGACCTTTTTTTTTTAATTTCCCACAACGAGATTTATTTTATTTTTTAGTGTATTCCATTCTCCAGACCTAAAAATACTGTGCATTCTTTTTTCACGATCCCCTAGTTCTGGGTCATTTGCCTATCTCCAGGACTGCTTGTTGGTTCAAAAAGTGGTTCCAGAACGAATTTTCCACTGTTTTAGAAAATCTATTCACAGGCCCCGGAAGGCTATACCTTTCTTTTGGTAGTCGACTTGGTCGACTACCAAAGGAACAGCAACAACAAGCGACTTCGTCACTTTGAAACTCGTGGGTAGTATTTACCGCGTGAATGGATAAGGTAAAGGAAAAGGGCTATAAAAAGAAGGTCCCGTTAAAATAATTGCCAATCCATCTACCGACTCCCGCTTCTCGCGTAATCAGAGTGGGCGATGCCGAAAATTACACAACTCAAGAAGTAAATTCGCAATGAAAATGTATCGTTAACGAATGTTGACAATGGACATGAAATAAACAACAGGAGCTCTCGTTTGGAACTCGAAACTCTGCTGATTTTCTCTCGAGAGAAGTTACAACGGAAAGTTTTATTTTATCACTTTGAAAACATTTCTAAAAGCCATGAAACTGGTTAAAACCGATGTATGCCACTTCATCGACCTGACCTCCTTATTATCATCGAGCCTTCTATTTTCCTTATCACAAGGAGAATTTTTCGAGCACACCCATTCAGCAGTTTTCATTGAAATATTTACATTATGGTGTGGGAGTTTGTTCGAGGTGCCGTTAAAGAATTATATCTCGACTATTTTGAACTCTTCATGGTGTATAGGTTTATTCAAAATCTTTTTATTTAATAGACATATCGATAATGAAATTAATGAAAATATTAATCCAGAGGCTTATTCCATAAATTCGCAGAATCGATCAAACTCAGCGTGGAAGGGATCCACTGTCAATGGTGAATTGCCGGTACAAGTTCCGTTGAAGCAAACCTAAACGGTTGGGTAACAGAGAGATCGTTAAAGTTCGAAATCACTTGATTCTGTCAAGAAAAAAAAAATGCAAATAACGATAATTACCTTTCCTGGCCCACACCACGTGCCATCGCGTGCTGGTCCACTATCTTCACCACCTGGGATATCACCTCGCCTGGAGCTACACATCAGTGCTTCGCATCTTGTTGCTGGATCGGAAACCTGAGAAGATATTTAAGACTCTGTGAGACGAAGACTTTGACAATGAATCGTCAAAACTTGGATTTATTAAAACAGAGTTGAAAGACTTTTTGGAAAAGTGTTTTTCGAGACTCTTTCGTTTGAAATAAATTAAAAAATGCCCCTTGTGATTACTCACCTGGCAGGCTCCGGTATAAAATCCAGGATTGCGCTGACGACATTGTTCGTTGACCGAAACTGCAGGTGGTGCTTGAGAATAATCGCCTCTGGAGTACTGTTTTACATAAAAATATTTTAATACTGCGATAGCTTTGATACTAGAATGAAGAATGAGAGAAATCTAAAAAATGTCCTGCATGCAAAAAACTCCTTACCGGTGAACCGAGTGAAAATGCCACTGTCATCAAAAGCAGTGAGCCAACAATGAAGATGCTGTGAGACATGTTGCGTGAGATCTACTGTACCGAAAAGAAAAAAACGAACCAGTTGTTTACACCATATCAAGAAAAATTGAAAATCCAGCATAGAATTTGTTTTTTTCCTGCAATTTTGACTCATAGACACCACACTGGTGCAAATTTGCACCCACGGAAATTTCAAGTGTAACAGGTTTTCAAAATTCCTTCCTTCAATTTGGCCCTTTTTCGACAATAACATTTCATTTTTCAATTTTCTAAATCGTTGCAATCGACTACTCAAGATATTTTAAGCCTAAAAAGTATGGTTTGAAGATTAATCTTATGCACAATATGCACCCACGAAGATTTCAAGTGTAACAGGTTTTCAAAATTTGTTTTTCCAATTTGGCCACTTTTCGACACTAAAATTTCATTTTTCATTTTTCAAAACCATTGCAATTCATTACTCAAGATATTTTACCCCCAAAAAGTATGGTTTTAAGATCAATTTCATGCATTCGTCGAAGAAATACTAAGTTTTGACAAGTCGAAGGGCAAATTTAGTGTGGTTTCTACGGATTAAACCGTTTCGTAAAAGCAATAAACGTTTGGTCATGTAAGATCGAGAAGCCAAGAGTGCAGTTTCGAAAAAAAAAATAATAAAAATGTGGATTCATATAATTTTCGTGTCAATAATTAACTTACGTAATGAACGTAACGTGTGACGAGGGCGATTTTGTATACTTTTTGGAAGTGTAAATAAAACAAAAAAATTGGTTAGTTCGTCGAGGTTGATCAGTAACTGTGTGATATAGCGAGGCTTCACGGTCTTAAATACCCGATGATTTGAGATAATTTTGTGGCAACAAGACGTCAGGGGGCGTTCAGCACGGGGGCTTCGATGTGACGTGGTAGCGCCTGTCTCTCATAAGAGTGATGGCCTTTATCGTGTACAGTCAGGTGTAGATAATCGGCACCTTTGATTTATGATTTTGAGTATTGTCTTTGAGAGTCCGCAAATTTTCTCTGACAAGGCTGAACGCCAAATTATTTAAGCAAATAAAGCATTTCCAGAAATGTGTCGATTTTACCACCAACAATAGGTCCTCATCGATTTCATTACCATAATTCGAAAATAAGTCAAATTGAAAATAACTCGTGTCAACAATGAGCATCAAAATTGTTGCAATATTTTTAATAGAATTCATTTGATCTTCGGATTGTACAAAGACTTCAAAATTCTTCCGTGCCTTTTTTACGTTTCACTTCCGGCCTAAGTGCGAAAAAAAGTGAAACGGTTCGGACTGAAGCTGTGCATAATGAAACTTTGTCTAGTCATCATAGTTTTTCGTAAAAAACCGGAGCTGGCTGAGTTATCTGACGTAAAGGAACAGCCTCTCGAATCCAAAATTGCAGTTGGATGCAGAAACTTCTATAAATTTTTGACTTGTACCACGCGAAAGACCCTTCCTCTGAGTATATTGATGAACGGACTGTCGAGTGGAGTTGGTAGCCGAAAAAACGACTGAAATCTTGGACCACGAATCGAGCGTGTTTGCCTTACCGCATCTGTATGGAAAATATTTTGATATCTCGAAATAGTGGACGATATTGATTACAGTCCAAATGTAGGATGCACCATGGTCATCCCCACATTGCAGGGTGGGACACCGGAACGATGCAAAAAGTTTGTCTTTGATTAGAAAAACGGAAAAAAATGATAGTGTCTGTTTCTCGATTGCGATTTTCCATGAAAAGGATTTTCATATTCCCATGCCTGTGGAGTGACAATAATTGCGCTGACGGACCCACGGCGCTGATTTATTTTATTATACCTAGATCTTTCTTTTTTTTTCATTTGATCGTTCGAATTCTGGAAAAAAACAATCAAACATTGAGAAAAAGTGTAATATTTATTGTTCACGACCAATAGGGAGGGGCGATCACTTTAACTGTTGAAATTCCTGGAGCGTGAAAATTTAGTTTGGATTTAGGCAACCCCTGAGTAGGGTCCTAGGGATAATTAATTAGATTTTGGTCAGAATCGGATAAATCATGAGAACTTGTTACATAAACGAAAAAATTTCATAAATTTGTGATGATTATTTGAAAAAATTAAATTTTCATGCAGTCGCGAGAATAAAGACGTGCGAACATTACCGCTTGATAAAGTATTCAAGGGAACGTTCAACTGACGCGAAAATGGGAACTTGCTTTTGAAAGCCCAGGGAAAACTTAACAGGAATTAAGGGGCAAGGAGGCGTGCGAGAGGAAGAATAAAACAGAGGCTAAGGGCGAGTACATGCGTCTTTCTGCTCATCCCCTTTCCCTATACGAGCCAACGACTAATGTGAATTCATACACTTGAGCTTCTTGCGGCGTCCTCCTATATATCACGGCTTGAATGTATAGCGTACAGTTCTCTGGAGTAGGTGAGGAGTAAAAATATCCCGGGCGCGTATGCTGCGGCATTTCTGGCTCCTGGCTGTCTACACTCGGGGGCGCTTGCATTCCCTCTCGCTCTGTGCTGTGGCGACAGACCAAGAGAGAAACCAGAATCTCTCCTCGTCTCAGACTTCCATACAGAGAGAAGCAGCTTCCAAATTAATCTCTCAAGTTGATACTTTATTTTCCACAAATGGTATTCTCCGACTTAGCAGCAATCTGTCACTTAGATAAGGGACGAACGAACACAATACTCATTTTTCATAATGTCTCATGATTTTTGTGTAACGCGAGCGACCCCCAAGCCCGTTATACAATTTGTGCCAAATTTAAGATAATTGATATTACGATCCTGTACTAAGGAATTACCAGAAATAAAAAGGTAAATGGGTTTGACGAACAAAGAGGGGATCCTTTGCAAACAAGGCCTTCCAGGCAACATTTAATTTTTTCTAAATTTTATAATGTTGCTGCGCTTGACAGTGAACTCAACATTTTTTTTCTATACACTATTCCTTACTATTATATTCTTATCATATTTTCCTGTGACTCACCAATATTTACCAAGATATTTTTCTATTCACAGGAAAAACTCGCCCCCGACGTTATTCATCAACATTTTATTATCACGCCCAACAGCCGCAAGCAATTCAAAAGTCAAAGTCAGTCATTAATTATGTCTGAAGCATGAATTTCACTTCGACATAAATTTGATAAACAAGTGTTTTTCGGTTTAACATTTTTTTCGGTTATAATGGAGTTGGCGATAATGGATATAATGGAACGAAAGAGAAAACTCTCTCAACCTGAAGGAGCTGTAATTAAAGAATCGTCCATTAGTTCCCATTATTGCATCGTATATTACTCTCAAGTTTTTTTTTTTTTTTTTTTTTTTTTTTTTTTTTTTTTTTTTTTTTTTTTTTTTTTTTTTTTTTTTTTTTTTTTTCTTTTTTTTTTTTTTTTCTTCTTCCTCGTAATTCTCATTGTTTAAATTTGCCTGCCTCAGTTTTCCGGGTAAACTGATTTCGAGAGGAAAACTTGTTCGTCGTTGAGAATGTGATACGCAGTACATGACGTCGTCTCAATATCGAAGGCTTTCGTGGCTATGAAATCCCCTTTATGGGGAAAAGCCACAGCGAAAGGTAAAGCAACGTTTTCTCCGTTTTCTCGCCGCGATTTGTTATGTCAAAATAAACAATGAAGCTTCGCTACGATCTTTAGAAGATTCCAGCAAAGATGCGAGAGTTTTCGAATGGCTCTGGAAGTAACGTGAGCCTATTTACTGGAGTTAGATAATACGAGGATAAGACCTAAGAAGCTTGGAAATGACAGATGTTCGTATAATCCTGTTTTGTCGTGGATGAAAGCTCGAAAATTAATGACTAAGGATTGTGAGAAATCGCAAGTCTGTACTAAATGAAAATGCGAATGCTTGTTTTTTTTTTTTCGATTCTGAGCAGAGCAACTATTTGTGTGACATCAATCGCGAATTCTCAGTGTGTAGATCAATCTGATAGCGAAGACGAAACTTGATCATTGCTAGCTGCAGTTTATTCGTTGTCATCGAGGCTCGGAAATTACTCAAAATGAGAGCCTTTAGTTCTGCTTCTAGCTCCAACTCCAGGTGTTTAAAGTTCGCCTATTCGAAGTAGTTTGCACTGAGGAAACAGGTTATTTATAATAAAGAAATATAGTTATAGTTGGTACTTTTACTCAAACATTCATTAACTGTTAAAAAATTTGTTAATGGTCAAAAAATATCTTCGTTATCACGATCAAATTTTATAGGCAAAAATCACTCGGGCCATAATCTTCAGATCGGGGGCAGGCAACTTTGAGGAAAGATTCTTTATTCAATCATAGGATCGGCTTTTGGGAGATATGGAGTCATAAAACGGGGATATTCGGGTATATAAGGATGAGGCAGACTCGCGCTGGGCTTCTCTTTTAATGACACTTGGCGTCGAGCCGCTACCGCGCGACTCTTGATCTTCTGTCCTCCGAAGGTTGTTGCAGTTTTTGAAGAATCAACGAACATGAATGGGAAATTACCGGAACGAGCTCGTAAAAAATCTTCACTTCGTAATTCAAAAAGCACTTTAAAGAAAGAAAAAGCTTTCGCAAGGAATCTTTTCCATCCGTAACTCGTGAAAAGTCTAATAAAAAATCATTCGGCTCGTTTGCCGCGGAAACTGCGACTCGTATGTCAACATTATCTTCTTATTCTCATAGAATGCTCAGCATGAAATCAAACATGGAAGATATTTTGGGGCTTCTGGTTCAACATTGCCCTTTGAACACAGCGTCATCCTCTTCAAGAGGGCAAGAGCAGACCAGATTGAAAGCGGAGATGATAAACGAGGTGGAGCTTCCGACCAGAGGACCGGACAAGTGCCTGACATTGCTGTTGTTGTTTGCTTTACTACAGAACTTGGCTCCACCATACTGTGCACAACTGTCAGCCACAGTCTCCTCAAATTTCAGTCGATGTATCGCATGTTGTGTCGCATTCAAAGTGAGGGCCTAAAACTCACCTCGAGGGCTTCGATCTATCGGTCCACGCAATTTTGACTGTGTTTGCATTAATATTTCCATCGTCAGCAAAGACTTCCTTCTGGTGACTCCACGATCGAGTGAGTCAGATCGAGTCAAGTAGACGGAAATAAAATTTACTGCTCATAAAAAAACGTGCAGCCATCGTGTTCTAGCATTCGTATTATTTCTTTGAAAATAATACGCGAATGAGAGTTTCAAAAATACAGGATAGTTCCCTATCGAGATTGTGAATCGTTTTTTGCCCGCGGGGCTCAATGTCGTTTGTTTTCTCTCGAACACACACTCGCACAAACCATTTTCATCCACACACGTACACACTATGTATACAAAACGAGAATGACTCCACGTAACTTTCCCCTGATGCTCGCTTTCGTTTCGTTTTCGTTTTATCAAATTATTCGTTTATTAACTATTAACAAATGTTTATTTCAGACGCTCGCGAGAGGCTCAAATAAATGATTCATTAACTGTTCAAAAACATTTAATTCGCTGTATCCAACTTTACATTTGTTAGCAGTTAACGAATCCTGGTGCACATGAATAAATCGTTTTCTCAGTATGAGATATCGGGGAAATATCGCAACGGGGAATAAATAATTACAATTCGTAGAAAATGAATATTGATACTGAACTAAATGGGATGCTGTATCGAAGAAAAAATGTGTCAGAAGTTAGTTGATTCCACACGAGGATCAGCCAAGATCTGTCCAATATGTAATTACTTCACATGTTAATAAATATTTATTTCGATGAGACTCGCCGAAGTAAATTGATGATTACGAGAGACATGATAAAAGCATTATCGTTGCATATCTTAAATGAAGTATTAATTCATAATGCAGAAAAGTGAATTTTTGTTGGCGGAAGAAAGTATTCCACTTGCGAGAAATCCCCCTGAGCTCGAGGACTTTTAATTTAATCCTGCCACGTCTTTATATATATTTTTTTATTTTGTAGATGATAGCGTGTGTTAGTTGAGAGGATTTTGCGTTGTCCTGGAAAAGTCGGACACGTCCGAGGTTCGTGAATCCCTTCGGCTTTTGTGAGCGTTGTGTATGGAAGAGCTTGAGGTCTCGCCACACAGTTCCGTCACAGTCAGACCCCAAAGTTGCTGAAGCGTTTTAAACTCGACGCCGAGAGAGAGTTGAGAAAAGAAAAATTTCCTATAAATTCGCTGCTGATACGAACAATGGCGCTGCGGCTAAATTGACCATTTTGTTTAGCAACTCACTGTTGAGAGCAGCACAAAACCGGAAGTAAGAACAATTTCAAATTTCGTACACATCCTTTCGCTCTCCTTTTCCTCCGAGTGAGAGCTTCCGAGTTAATTGGCGTCATTTCCGGTTGCCACGTTTCGACTCAACGATGGAATTTCTACTCCATACGTAACACGAAAATTTCTCTGGATGATATGAAATTCATCATCGACGCAACAATCTGAAAAAAATTACGAGATTCATTCATGTATTCATACAATAGGCCAAATAAATTTTCTTGTTATTTATAAAAAATTGAGAATTCAGTAGATACGTTGCACTGAGAACATGATTCATTTATATGTACCAGGATTTGTTGACCGCTAACAAATGTGAAGTTGGATACAGCGAAGTAAATGTTTTTGGCCAGTTAATGAATCATCCATTTGAGTCTCTCGCGATTGTCTGAAATAAACATTTGTTAATAATTGATTAATGAATCATTTGATAAAACGTAACCTTTCTTGAGAGCAAATGAATTTGATGATCATAAACATCCACCGAGTGAAGAGAAATATAAGCGATAAGCTTATGAAATTTGATCGTGATAACAAAGATATTTTTTGACGATTAACAAATTTAGTACGAGTTAATGAATGTTGGAGTAAGAGTACCAACTAAATATATTTTTCAATTATAAATAAACTGTTTTCTCAGTGTAGACTCATGAAATTAGAAAAATCGTATTTGTTCTAGAAAATAGAGAGCGAAAGGGACGAAGATAAATACGAGGAGAGATGCTGCTGGGAGTCTAGAATATTTATCTCAAGTAATAAACTTTGCGAACGATTTTCTTCACACCGGCTCAAGGAATTCAAACATTATCCTTCGGAAATTAAAAAATGCGAGACAAAGTAAAAGTTGAGCTATTGAATTTCGTCTCAACTTCGAATTTGCCGATTATCTGAAAAACTTGGTACTCTCAGCTACACTTGATCACGACGTAGTCCGAGTTGAGGAAATTCTAGAAAGAACAATTGCAGGTTGCAGGATTCAATAAGAAAACGGGGTGACGCCGTAATTAACTTGAGAAAGATAAGAAGCTCGGGTACAGAGAAAACACATTCCATACGTCCTATCTTTTTCACGCCTCAATGCTCAGAGCTTTTCTCTCGCTTAACTATGGCGAAGGAGCTTTTCTTTTCAATTGTGTCACGCTTCTTTCTTGCTAGAGATCCTCTCTCCAGCGTTTGCTAGTGTATTTCTTGCGCTCTCGATCCTCCTTCTCGTATCCCCGAGGAAATCGGACTTTAACGTCTCTTCGTACACTCGCGTCTAATTCCACGGGACGGGAAGGGCAATTACGTGGATGAATATGTGCGGTTCCACCATCCTGGACCGTTTCTGCAACGGTCTCTGCAAAATGATTGTGGGAACTGTTACAAACTTGTACGTAATGCAAGTCGCTCAAGTAAAATCTTGCTACCTCCCATTTTATTCTATTGGCGCATTCGTTCGAGCGTAAATCTCTCTCTCACAGAAAAAGCTTCTTATACTTTGAATAAATATGCACGAAAGACAAACAATACAGATGAAACAAAAGTAACGAAAAGACACAAGGTTAGAAGTTCAATGGAAAAGAGAACGATGAGCAAGACAAAAGACAGACTCGATGGAATAGAAGGAAACTTGGCATGCCTGGGATGGATAAAGGCCAAACGAAATTGAACAGTAACCCGTAGAATCCCCAATCTGCAGTTTAACGCCCCGAGAGATACGCGCATCCACGCTTCCTACTCTTCCTTTTGTGGACAACCGACACCAATCCAATTTTATACTTATGAAATTTCGTTTTCTTCCCTCTGTCCTTTCTCGTGCTCACTCTCAGCCCAGAATCTGCTGAATTACCCGGACATACACCCAAGTATTTATGATCTTTGCCATAAAGATTTTCCCTCTCACGGTCGGCTATCGGAATAAATTTCTCAGATTATTTCTTAGCGATATTTCTATCTACCCTGAGAAAACAGTCTATTTATAATAAAGAAATATATTTAGTTGGCACTTTTACTCAAACATTCATTAACTCTTACAAAATTTGTTAATGGTCGAAAAATATCTTTGTCATCACGATCAAATTTCCAAGGCGTAGCATTTCCTTGAAGATAATGATTTCTTCGATCGCTTTTATTTCCCTTAATTTTATTAAATTATTCATTTTTTAGCTATTAACAAATGTTTATTCCAGAAAATCGCGAGAGGATTAAATAAATGATTCATTAACTGTTCAAAAACATTTATTTCGCCGTATCCAATTTTACATTTGTTAGCGGATACCAAATCCTGGTACATACAAATAAATCGTTTCCTCAGTGTAGAGAAAATTCTGGAAATAAATTAAAATGAATGATAATTGTAAATAATTCAACGGCCAATATTTTCAGTTCGAATTCGATTAATTGAAACTTTCACTTTTATTTAGAGACATCGTTAAAATCACTTTTTCCTGAAGTTATATTTTTCAACTAATTTGACAGCCCATCGAGAAACTTTACGCTCTGAGTACTTTTTCATGTGCTTGCCATTTCGTTGCCTGTCACAATTTCCCACACGTATACCGCCAATTTGCTGTCAATCGCACTGCAACCTCTTGCAGGGGCAATTTTCTTTTCCGACGACTTTTCTCTGGGAAGAATTCTCAAACGAGGTTTTTGACCTGCTGCCCTAAAAAAATCGCTGGATCAGATATTTGGAGTTATGGATAATCATCGTACGGAAAAAAAAAGAGTAACAGCTCAATCCGAGATTGAATCTTCGTCGAGCTAGCAGCAGTGCTTAACCACAGTGTATGCTTCGTATTTGGTAAAGAGCTAGAATAAAAAAAGATTTCGTAGAGTTTCCCTGAAGGAGAATCGCCGAAAATCGAGGTATGGGAACGAGAGATTAATGTTGTAGATACCGAATGTTGAATCGAGGGTTGGAAGAATCCCGTATGTATTCATGTTTTTTTTTCCTCTTAAGCTTTTCCATCTGCCCTTTGGCTAGTCCATCGAGCAACAAAAGTTTTTCGCTTTTATTCCTCCTACAAACGACCTGACTCACTGTACCATTCCAGTGACTATTTTCATGATTTATTGACGCGAGGCGAGATTTATTTTCTCAGCTAAACTTTGCATCTCCCTGCTTCGTTTGTTTGTGGCAACAACGAAAAAAAAAACTAGCTATTTACAACTTTCAATTGGCTGAATAATATGACGATGAAATTGGTTGAGTCTTTCAGGAGGGATTTATATTTTGATGCTGGACCGATTGGTGAATTTTTCGTCCATATATTCCACCACTTGAATCGGGCACACTGAAAAAACGATTTCTTTATATCAATCAGGATTTGTTAACTGCTAACAAATTTTAAGTTGGATACGGCGAAATAACGTTTTTAAACAGTTAATGAATCATTTATTTGAACCTCTCGCGATTTAATAAAACTCATTTAATAAAACGTAACCTTTCTTGATAGCAAATGAATTTGATGACTATAAAGATTTACTGAGGTAAATCATTATCTTCAAGGAAATGCTATGCCTATGAAATTTGATCGTGATAACAAAGATGTTTTTTGACCATTAACAAATGTTTTAACAGTTAATGAATATTTTAGTTAAAGTACCAACTAAATATATTCCTTTGTTATGAATAAACTGTTTTCTCAGTGTGAATTCCGCGAAAAAAATCAGGCGGATTTCTTTGCGTAAAAAAAAAATGGCAATTATTTGGAAAAAATAAAATTGTTGGTTGGAATTTGAAAAATTTAACGAAATCTGCATGAAATTCAAACACACGTGACGTGCGTTTACTAGCTCATCGCGTCTCCGAAATAATAGACATCAATTCCTGCGAATAAGTCTTTTCACCCACAACGTTTGGAAAAGAAAAAAGACGTAAGATATTTTTCAAACTCACTGTAACCGGCGAAGTGCAGATAAAATTTTAATGTCGTTTGAGCATGTTCAGGAATAATGACTCGAGGTAGTAGATTGAAAAAAAAAAGGCGTCAATCTATCATAGCACATGTGTTATACATCAACGCGAGACCGAATAAAGAAGAAGGCGAGAACGTTGCCATAGAAATGTAAAAAAAATGTACTTGCCCCGATTTTTCTCATTCTCCAGACGAAGGAAATGGATGATAAGACGATACTGGCTCTCGTCTCCACAGAATGTGTTTGCTTTCCCCACCAAACTTCTCGTCATTACCTCGACGCTGCTTCGCAACATAGAGAGCAAATCTGACTCTTCCTCGGCATACAAAATCGGTAAAACGATAGCACACCCTTCGCATATGTTTAATCATTTCCTCGCTGTGATATTTGACACTTTGCCTCTTGCCTTTCCTCCTTAATCAAGGAGATCGATCCTCGTATGAGATACAAAGTTGGGTATAGAATTTGGAAGAATTGGCATAAAACGAGAAAAAATCGAAAAATTTAAATTTGAATTTCAAATTCTGAGCGTTTTTTTTTTTAATTTTTAATGAGTGAACTCAGGAGTGGTTAACAAACAGGAACAAGCAACAGAATCAGGGGTGTTTTGTTTGTTAAATGCCTCAATTGTCTTGGACAGTACGTAATCCAAGATTCGTGCGGTTCCCGAAAGCTCTAAGGCTGCTAGGGTCGTAACGTATAACTGCAGGGAGTCTCGGAGGGATTACATGATGGAAATGCTGCACGTGGAGCCATGTGCTTAGGCACTCGTGTGTGTCCAGTCCCAAAGGTCACGCGCGAGTCTATTGAATGAACATAAGAATCTACAGAGAATCGAGTAAAGTTTTGTATTCTTTGTGTTTCAATACAAACGTGCACTTGCTCGGAATCTTTATTTTCAAGTAAAAAATTGGAGCAGCGAGTGTAGAAAAACTCAACAGACGATACTCCAGACGTTCGACTTCATGAAGAATTCAACAAGGATAACCATATCGAACGAACAGTGTACGTTTTCCCCTTCCAATTTGTCAGCTTCTGAATACATTTTTTTATTCGTCTTGCAAAGCCTCATTTTTCCTAGCCCTCGGATGTTTCTTTGCTGTTTCGCTACAGTCGAAAAGATATTTCTCACTTGACTCGTGCCTGTGGTACGAGGGGGAATTGCTTACTCCCATCATCTCTTTTCATTCCTCACTTTCTTCGACCCCCTTCTTTCTCTCTCTTGCTCTTTGCGTCGCGTTGAAAAATTGGACCAGATAATGAGAGGTCACAAGGTAGACTGTGCTTGCTACGTAACGGAAGCTGGAGAGATCCTCCAGCTCGTGAACGTGCTACTTCAGCAAGGTGATAGTATAAAGGACTAGAACGACAGCTCTTCCGTACGAGGTGGACAGTTACAAATAGTTGTAAACGTCTGTACGTGCCGCAGACTACAGTGGAATGACAAGTCCTTGCAACTCGCGATATAGAACTTGCCATTCTGAATTTATAACGCCCTTCGGAGCTCTAGATCCAGTCCATGAAGTCGACATCATCGAAGTATTTCTCATCAATCTGTAATGTTCGGTATCAATCCCTATCCAAAGCCCAAACTCACATCACGTTGGTTATATTTATAAATATTTATTGATCGTCGTGGGCGATACAAAAATCACATTATTGAAATACAAAATAACAAAATTAAAATTATCGTGATTACGTGAATTTTCTATAGTTTTTCGATGCGTTGCCCCGTCGACATAACTTTTCACAATTCAAGTTCTTCTAGATGTCAAGAAAATGGAGCACATGTGCTAGGATTGTTAATATACAGAGAAAACGATTTGTTTACATGTATCAGGATCTGTTAACTGCTAACAAATGTAAAGTTGGATACGGCGAAATAAATTTTTTTGAACAGTTAATGAATCATTCATTTGAGCCTCTCGCGAGCGTCTGAAATAAACATTTGTTAATAGTTAATAAACGAATAATTTGATAAAACGAAACCTTTCTTGATGGCAAATGAATTTGATGACCATAAACATCTACTGAGTTAAGGGAAATGAAAGCGATCGAACAAATCACTATCTTCAAGGAAATGCTATGCCTAGGAAATTTGATCGTGATAACAAAGATATTTTTTGTCCATTAACAAATTTTGTAACAGCTAATGAATGTTTGAGTAAAAGTACCAACTAAATATATTTCTTTATTATAAATAAACTGTTATCTCAGTGTAGGAAGAGAACAACATTGTATTTTCATGGATCACATTATCTATAGAGATGAAAAAATGGATCGAAATGTTTTTCAAATCGTCTTCATATAATTTTCGATCTTTAAAAAATATTGCTTCTGAGAATTTAATCAGATTTCTTCACAAATGTACGAATGTTTGTTAAATTTACATGGTGATGATGTATGAATTGTTGCTCGCATCGATGGAAAAGCCGTCTTCGAGGCAAGAGAAACTTCGAGAAAATGGATCACTGTTTTCTTGCAAAGATTTTCCAATCGATAAGTCTGTCTTTTCCGGATAATCCGTCTCGACTAAACTTGGCTCGTTCGTTTCTTGCTCGATGAACACATCGGCGTCCGACACATGTCTTTGTGTACATTCGTTTATCTGCTCTATCGAGCATTTGCTTATGGAAACATCACGAAACGTTTCATTTTGTTGATCGACGAATTTTAAATGTCTCAAGGCCCTCGTGTCATTTTGTTGCGAAAAATTGTCATTGTCTTTTGCACATTTGAATGGGGAAACGGGAATTTTTTCGATCACACGATTGTGGCCACGACGAAGAGGCGACGACGTTGAGAAATCATGACAATGAATGGGTATATTGGGCAGTGAGGTCGTAGGTCTGTTCAGCGATGATAATTTTCTGGCGTCGAGAAACGTTGCTGATTCACTGAATTGATTTTCACACGTTTCTATGCTCTTCGTTAACTCGAACGAGCCCTATTTTCTCGGTGGTGCCGAAATGAATCTCGTCAAGGCTCGTTGGTACATCCAAAAAAATATATTCCTCGGAATAGTTTCGCACTTTTTCGTCAATTTTTTTTTACCGCTTTGCCCAACGAGTCGCGGATTTTTCATGATCCTTTTCCGAAATTTTTGAAAAATATTTCCTCTCGACTTGATGCCACCCATCGTTGACTCATGCCCGTTGGTCATTGATTCAGACTCTTCGAGTGGATCACCTTCGAAGATCGTCGAAAGGGATGACTCGGATGTGAAGCTCACTTCACGAACGTGACGAGCGCGGAAAAAATTTCACTAGTCTCTGGCAACTGAAAAACGCACTCGAATACTTGGCGACGAAGACAGACTCCGAATGAGAGTCAGCGCAATCCCTTTCGAGGGTTCACGGTCAAAATATCGTTTATCGACTATCCCCCGGAAAATCCCCTACGACAAGGAACTCGAATTTTTAAGAAGGGGAAAACCTCTGTTGAAGAACGATTAAATATTCCCCATTTTTAAAGTCCACCATTTCGCTTTGGGTCACGGTGCTGTGAGGATATAAAAGTTTTAATCCTCGTAAGGACTAAATTTAGCCCATAATTGTGGACTAACTCGGTAAACCTTGAGCCTAGATTCCACTCGTTCGAATATAGAAATCAAGGTCGTATTGTTTTCGGAGATAATTTTTTTCCGAATATTTATTTATTTCTTAAAAATGTGGACGATTTTTTTTCTGCTTAATTATATTGTTCAATTTGCTCGTTAATTACGCCGCTCAATCGATCTGCAATTTAATTATTCATCTCGTAAAAGCCTGAAGAATAAAGAAATCGCAGGTTCGTGATGAATTTCATGCTGTATCGCTCCACATTTATGCAAAATAAATATACGCCCTTCACTGTTAGGGGCGAGGGTCCTTGGGAATTCTGGTCAATCGATGTGACCGGGCGCCAGGGGGACTGACTTCCTTAGCGAGGAAACATTTCTCTGGTTCTCTCTCTCTCTCTCTCTCTCTCTCTCTGAGCTTATCCTTTTCGCTATCTCTCCAATATTCATGCCGGAGGTGGTGGAGAATATATGTGTAGCTGGGATCGTACGCCATCTCTGATCTATGGTCCAGTTAGTAAAATGCGTATATCGCGGAATAAAAAAATTCGTCATGTAGGTCAACAGAAATACGAGTTGCGGGATCTCGGCCAAAAAATTTCGTACCTTCTACGTCTCTCTGCGTGCTTAGTTACGTGCGGACTAATTTTAATTGGAATACTTTGTTGTCTAGTTCAGAAGTAATTGCAATAACAGTGAATTGCTCTGGAGAATTGGCGTCGAGCAATTGTCACGTTCAATCCTCGTATAGTGTCAACAAAATGTTACGCGCAGGTAATTTCCCCTGTTCATTTAAATCGCGGAAATTCATCAATTTCCCAAATTATACGTCCCGGTTTCCACTTTTTTAAAAAATTTAATACTTACAACTTGACGAATTTTTCATACGACATATTATACGAAACATATATATACGAAAATACGACCCGGGAAATGCCCGGACTATATGGCCATAGGGACCATAAGACCATCGGAAAGTTTACCAAAACTTGACCCAGTCTCTCGATGTTGGGGCTGTTTTTATTTTCACGCATTTACGCTGTACCCAACGGACGCAAATTATTCGAAAATCTCTTGCAATGAGAATAAACCCAATAAACAAATATTTTTACGTTTTTTCCACATCCAAATGATTGCCCTCAATAAATTGAGCAATTTACGATGTCTGTTAACTTCTTAGGGTTCAACGTTTCGAGTTATTTTTAAGTTCAACATTTTTCTGCTCCGGTGAATTGAAATAAAATGAATTTACCCAGTAATTGCAATGAAAGCGAAAGAGAAAAAAAACATAACTAGAATAACCGGAAAACACGAGTTGTGCAGACTCAGGTTAATAAATATGATTCCTGAATTTAATTTGTTTGTTTCGTGAAACTTCGTGGAGGGAAAATACCTTGATATGCACGAGTAAATGTTCAATTGATCGTGAAATCGACTACCAATGAAATTATCGTGTGTTCGATGAATATGATGTTGATAAATATATGAATGTTCGATGTGAAATAAATTTTGCGAAATTGTGTGACTGATGTTTGTTGTTTATGGGTACAGATGAATGGGTCATTATGAATATTAATTATTCTAATGAATTTAATGAGAAATGAATTTTTGCAAAGAGCAAATTGCATACGCGAGAATAAAGTTTATTTAATGGAAATTTTGTTGGGGCAAACAATCGCTAGGAGCCTTTACAGTCGGGTGGCATTTATTCGAGACGTGAATCGGACGCATTCACCCGAAAGCCGGGTTCTCATTGTATCCAAATATAATATTGAATGAAAACAACGGCAATAAACTCTCGCTATTCAATAAAGTGAAGCTACAATAATTCGCAGGTGGCCTCTTTTGATCGGTAACGCGGAAATAACTGTCAAAGCCTTTAACGATTGTTATTATGATTGAGGCGTGCCTAAAATTGTACCTGCACACCGCGGCAATCCGTATATAACAAAAGAAACAATCTCACGGCATTTCTACAGCTGAAACCTCGAAAGGTATAAATTAGCAAGAATAAATATAAATAAAAAGACTTGACGATTATTCAGACAAGAGGAAAAAGAGGGACAAGCCAATACGTTCGACATAATACATCGATCACCGAGACTTTCAAACTCGAGTTGAACTATCACCGGTATTATTTCTTATCGCTCAAACAAGTGCCAAAATAAAATACAAATAGACATAAAGCCTATAACGATATAAACGCGAGATAATAAAATTGAGTGGAACAAATGATTCTACACGCAAACATTCAATCAAACAGATTATGGAGATCTGAGTAAAATGATTATTAAAGTTTGATGTGAGCGAACCTGTAACACACTCTCTTTGAGGTCATGCACTCACCGCACGAGTGCAAATTTGCACTTCGACTTTTCGAAACTTTGTATTGCTTCGATGAATGCATGAAATTAATTTTGAAAGCATACTTTTTAGGGGTACAATATCCCGTGCAATCGATTCCAATAATTTTGGGAATTAAAGAAAGAAATTTAATTCTTAAAAAAATGGCCAAATTGGAGAAAGAAATAAAATCGAAAAATAAAATTTTATTGGCGAAAAATGGTGAAATTCAAGGAAGGAATTTTGAAAACCTGTTAGACTTAAAATTTCTTTGGATGCAAATTTGCATCAGTGTGGGGTGTACGGGTTAATTATCTAATGTACCAATAAATCGTTAGACGCTCTGAAAATCGGAATAAAGCTGACAGTTTTTAGAATTTCGAAAAAAAAAGATATTTACTGGCCTTCGTGTCTTCACCTCTGAGCAAGACGTTTTTCGCAACATAAATAACAGCAAATTGCATTTTCGTGACAATATATCGTTCAAGCGTTGAGAAAACATATTGCTTTTAAGCACGAAGTAATGTGCGATAAAATTTCGTTCTCAAAACAAAGATTTTGATAACGAACGTGATATACGTCAAGGATTATGTTCCAAAAGCCATAATCACGTCAATTCAAACACCAATAAGCGTGTTGAAGTTAATTACGTGGATACTCTGGGAGATAATTCACCGACATACAGACAGACACACATAAATATTCATATGAGCGTACATTTTTAAAATGTGCATCGGAGATACACGTGCATTCAGAAACGAGGCGATTATGTGTTATTCATGTAAAAATCCATTGACCTTCGATTTATGAGCTGAAAAGCTGCTCTCGATGTGAACATCGATTCCAAGGGAGCCTGGTGTGTGTTAAATATACGAGAAAAAAAAAATGAGATGCGTGCAGCACGTTCGTTGTTGAATTTTTTTTTACTTAATCATTTATTTACGAGTCAATATTTATAGGTACGTAATTGTTCATTATTTTTAATCCATGGTCGTTTACTTGCCCGTCGATAGCAGCCCTTGGTTCGTATTTCCTACCAAAAAATTACGAACACACATTGAACATTCCTTAATCAATTAATTAGCACGAGAGAAATTTTGAAATTTATTTTTCCCCAATGAATATAATTATCAAATGTAAAAATAATAAATAAATAAATAACGGAAATAAAATAAATGGAATGAATAAAGTAAATAAATAAAATAAGAGTAAAAATGAATTTAAATATTAATATTAAATAAATAAAGGAGAATCGGGGTCAATTTGACCCAGTGTGTCAACACAGGATGAATCGCTTGCGAGCTCTCCTAATCAAGGATTATTCTGGAGCAAAATTATTGATTTTTTCTATACCTTAAACGTGGAAGGACGATATAAATGTGATCTGCATAATTCTGTATGGTTTCCAAGCTTTCGGAACGTGAACAGAATGCTTGACCTAGCCAACACCGTTTCCGTCGTTCGTCGCATCTCGCAAACGATATGAGTGATCGATATATACGATATAAAGTCTCGGACGCCAGATGGAACCTTGTCACGAATAGCGAGCAGCGAACGAGTGAACCTTCCGCCGAGCTTATGAACTATTTATAACGAACCCAGCACGTCCACTCCGAGAGCTTGATCAAAACTTTCAGATGTATTCCATTACATGTCTTGTTCTATCATTTGGTAGAAAAAAATTGAACGGAATGTAGAAAAAAAAGGAAAATAAGGGATTTCACATTATTCTCGGAGATTCTTTAGTAAAAAGACAAGAGTTTAACAAGAAAAATGTTACAACTTTGTACAACCGGAAGAAATATAGCTCGTTCACTGAGAAAAATATTTACTTATATGTACCAGGATTTATTAACTGCCAACAAATGTACGCGATTGTCTGAATTAAACATTTGTTAATGGTGAATAAATGAATAATTTGATAAAACGTAACTCTTCTTGATCGTAAATGAATTTCATGACCACAAACATCTGCTGAGTTAAGGGAAATAAAAGCGATCGAACAAATCATTATCTTCAAAGAAATGCTATGCCTATAAAATTTGATCGTGATAACAAAGATATTTTTCGACCATTAACAAATTTGGTAACACTTGATGAATGTTTGAGTAAAAGGACCAACTAAATATATTGCTTTATTATAAATAAATTGTATTCTTAGTGTTCCATCGGATTTCCGGGCTGTTAGGTATCGTAATGATTATTTACATCTTCATAATTATAATTACCATAATAATAATAATTTCTACATTAACTAAAATCGCAAACCGTCGTAAATCGTTGGATTAATTGACTGTTTAGGATAACACGTTGAAATCTCCAGTATTTACTAGGTAATCCTATTAGTTCATTGAATGATCGACGTGAATCTATAATGTCGATGGTTGTAGAGACGATAGAATTGAGCTTGCTGCCAAAATGTATTATTATAACCGCTCGGACTCTAATTCGAGCTCTATCTACGTTTTTCTAATCGATAGGTATCGAGAGGAAGAGAGAGAGAGGGAGAAAGAGAGAGGGAAGAGCAATCGGAGTGGGAGATTTAATAGCCTGGCATTGTCGAAGTCAGAGCTCCAGAATTCATGAAATTTCAATCTCACATCCGGAGTTCCGAGCCAATAGTTGGGATAATTAAATTCATCTCTGTACATGTATACAGCGTCGACTGTCTTGATTCAAATCTGTTTCCCACTTGAATCGATTTATTATTAAGCGTAATTTGTTACGGTCATAGAATTCCATTCCCACAAAATATGTCGAAATTTTATCGTCGATTTTTCCCATTCAATCAATCTGCGAATTAATAAAACTTAACTACAAATAATTGGACCTTTCCAATTATCATGAAACTTCGAGGGCTTACAAATATTTCAATCATCGATTGGAATAATTTTCTAGTTGGACCGAGATCGAACTAATTAAATCGACAGCGTTGAATATTTTTCCGATAAAAAAAACTAAATAACAAAGCTGCAAAGGATCGATGGATAGTCAAGCCCCTCGAATGAACAGCCCCGTCCAAATCGCTCGTTGCATCATAAATTTCGATGCTTAACACACGCCCCTCCGGAGCCTGTTGCTGTCTGACCCAAGCGGCGACACGTATCACTTCCAATGCTTGCTTCGCTGGCTTTGGTATACAAATCGTCTACCAGACTGGCAACGATCATATCGCTCTATATACGCTCTCCCACTATTCAGCACAAACGTAAAAATCCTATATTGACTCCAGAAGCCTGTATGGGGCTAGAATCTTTTTGGATAGCTGCAAGCATTTTTCCTATGTTGAATATTTTTTTCCCCAATCTACTCGAGCGTTCCATTTTCTTGAATTGAATTTTGTTACTTGGGAACAATGTCACTACAAAGATCGTCGTGTTCATTGGAAAATATATTTTTATAAAAATTTCAACGCGTGGCTGGAAACTTCGGATTGGGTCATTTTGACCCAACGCAAAAATGAAGGTGCAGTCTATTTTTTAAATTTCTCACGAGCGTCGAGCGATGTAAAGAAAACTTATTGACGAATTATCAGTTTTCTCTCGACACAATGGAAAGTCCGTAGAAGTGCGAACAACCGACGGAATTCAATTATTTTGCACGAACCTGCTTCATCATTTTCTGTATCGTGCATCTCAACTCATGGGGAAATCTATTCAAATATTCACCAAGGCGGATGCTGCGTATGGAACAAAAATATTGGAATCACTGGTTCTTGGGATTTTCATTCGAAACGCACCCGCACTCTACCGTTTTTATTTCATTTTTTTATTCCATCAAGGTTTCCGGGAATTATTGCAATGGTTATGGCATGAAGCGCCCCTAAAACTCTCAACAATGCTTGTTTAATTAATTGAACAAGCCCAAACAAACGAAGCCATTTGCTCGAATTTTTTATTCAATAAAAAGGACACGACGCTTCGACTGCCCATGTACAGTTTGATGCACGGACCTGCACGAGTTCGAATTTGCAACTGTCGTCTTGTCAATCGTATTTCCTCTATTCATAACAAGCCAACTTCCGTTTTGGGATTTCGAACGCCAGAATATTTCAAATTAATTTTTATAATGAAAATTAGAACGAGAGAAACGCTCCAAAGTTAACGAAACGATTGAGAATGATATTTCGCACAAATTTAACAAAAAAAAATAACCGAAGAATCGACGATGAAAATTTGTAATTTTGATCGAGTGAGAAATTCGATCGTAAACGCCGCGATTACGCAATCTTCTTAATCGTTCATTCTCCGAAATAATTTCGCTGAAACTTTGAAAAGTTTGATTTAAGGAAACATTGGCGAATTTTCTTTCGGCACGTTCACCTCACTGACGGCGGTCGAGGGATTATTCTTATGCCGGCAACCGGCTAGACAAGACCGTACAGTTTTAATCTGTTTATTACCGCCCACGGCAATTTCGACGGTACATCCTACAGCCGGAAAATTGAGTATTTATAGGAAAATGCTAAAGTTCCGAATGAAATATTCAGACTACGGAGAAAAGGGGCGTAAGTGTTTGAATGAGCTGGGAAAATTGATCGCCGTCACGTCATTTCGTTGGGTAGAAGGGAATGAATGATTTGAAACAATTTGCACGAGCGAAAGTCTTCACTTGTCGTTATAAAGAAACCCTCGAGGATTAAAAACGTCGTCGTAGCGTTTGTCACAAAAGGCCAATTGGAGGATCAGGTCAAAATGCGACGAGAACCGATTCCGTGCTAATTCTTTGACCTGGAACGTACGCCCAAGTGTCGGGGGCTGAAAAAATCGCACACCACGTACCCCAGGCTTAATGGAACGTCCGTGATTGGCTGATGCATTTCGTCGTTTATTGCTTTCGCACTCTCCTCGCCTTCGTCTATTTCTCATTTAGTGCGATTTTGGATATTGAACGGTTCGCGTCGATCGAACTCTAACCAAGTGGCCCTTCATGGCAAAGTGACTTTCCAATTATTCACGCGACGCTTCTCGTGCCAAAATTATTGTGTTTAATTTTTTTTATCTGCTTTTTACTTTTGTCGATTGATTCGATTAACAATTCGACGAAAATGAACAGTTTTTTACAACAGATGCTCAAGAAGAGCTCTGACGAGGTGAGTGGCCATGTGATTTTTCGTTTTTCATATTCCCTTTGCGTCTAAATAAATCACTAAATGAAGTAACATATTTTGTTATTTTTCTGTGTCGAATATTTTTCTGAATTGAACATTTTGAGTGACGTAATAAATGACAAATCTTGCGGAGATTTTACGTTGCTCGTTCACTTTGACGTGTTATTTCATTTTATATTTGAATGTTTCAAAAACGCGAGAATTTTCATCCTTCAAGTATAAAAGTTTTCTCACTGTACGTAGCAGTTCGTTCTGAGAGACTTAAGGAACTGTACAACATTCTTGGAAACGTATTTGGACATAATCCTGGCCATTTAGAATTATATCCAAGCCTCGAGCTACTCGAGAATCGGAGACGCAAAAGTGTTTACCCTTTTTTCTTTCCCGATAATCTTTGCCCTCTCTGCTCCTCTGGGCCTCGCAGTGAGAATACGAAATTTTCAATTTCTTCTCAACAGCCAGTATTCCGAAGCCCATCCAGCGAGTAGGAAAATTTTCAAGTAAAAGGGTCCCCTGTGTAATGAAATATTATAAAATAAATCGAGTGGGAAACGAGCGATAAAACGCATTAATAATAACTAAGAAAAGTCGAAATAAAAAATCGTTTTAATTTTGTCGGAGTACAGTGGTGTACGACGCAAAAAAAAAAACAACGAAAAAGCTGCGAGTGCATAACAATTTTCGTGTTAATTAGACAATGAAATAAAAATAAATAAATTCGTATTAAAAAAATAAATGCTCGTAATAATCTACAGTTGGATGGTGGAAAAATAAGTCGGGCCATTGCGAGAACGAAAGTCGAACGTTTGCCACAACACGAGTCGCCCTATTGGCTGAAAAATCGGAGCACATGCTCTCTGAACGAGAGTGATTCGACCATCACAACAAGTCCCTCGAGGCCAATTACATTTAAAATCGGAGAATATCGGAAGCAGAGAAATAGCATGCCAGGACTGACGATACCTAAAGGCACAACGGACAGTGAAGAAATTCCGAGCATCGAGAAAATAAGGCGCGAATTCGAAATGGGATTTATGTCTCCGACCAAACAAGATGATAAAGAAATTTCCACACGATCAGGACGTTTCGTTAAAAAACTTGTTGCAGCTTTTGAGGAAAAATATAACAAAACCTTCAGCAAAGTGAGTATGATTTTAATTAACACTTACGAACTTGATTATCAATATTCGTGTCTCAAAATAAAACGATATTTTGATTTGTCTAAAACATTTGAATTAAAATTTGAAAAAAAAAAAAAACTCGAATAAAATGCTGAAATTAATGACGAAATATTCGGGACGCCCTGCGTTAGGGTGCTTAACGTTCCCGTCATAAAACTCATGAGCCCGGTCGATTTTGACCTGAGGACCCGACAAATGGGCTTTACGTTTGTTTCTTGAAGGCTCTCGTACAGAATTTACGCGAAGACAATTATAATGGAGAAATTATTATTTTCATTCTCAACGAACTCGACGAAAAAAAAAATACATCTATGAAAATAGTCGTGACGAAATAATTTTTTATTTTGAAATATTTTTTTATTCACGTGATAAAATTTTTTTTCCCAGACGGAGAATAAGAGACTTTCAAGGAAATCAGTGTCGAGCGGAAATAGTTCGTTCGAGGATGAGACAATGCTTGCGGATATGATGGAAGAGAGTATGGCATTGATAAGTAAGACGTACGTGGTGGAAAGTCTGGAGAGTCGACTGTCTCGTTACCTGAACTCGTACATCGCGGCGTCATCGTTCCGTGAGGGGGAATCACCGAGCGAAAGCGAGGGCAGCGTGGATCTGGGAAAAAGTTGTTTCTCGATGGACGAGGAATTGCATTCGCCCAAGCAAAATATGTCACGAACAAAAAAAGTAACGCGAGCGATTTCCGAGACGCTTTTCACGACTCCGATAATCGAGGAAGAATCGATGCAATCAAGGGGAAAGGTCGTGAGAAGTAATTCGTCGCTGAAGCGAGAAAGAAAGCCAAAAATTGTTGGTGCTTATTTGAAAGAACCGGTCGAAGTTGAGGACACCGCAATCGACTGGATACCGATAACCAGTAAAAAGTTACCCCGGAAAAGTTCCTTCAAAAGACTTTTGTCGATACTGACCGGGAAAAAATCGTCGATGAAATCGTCAAAACTTTATTGCTCGGAGTTGAATCTCCAGGAAGAAACATCGAGAGATTTGCTGCAAGATTCTGGCTACGACGAGAAATCAGGCTCGTCGTCGTCCCTCGCCTCACTCGTTTCTGTCAACGACCTCATATCGCAACAACAGGCCGAATACTCGGCAATGTTGAAGGATGATCGAACAGTTTACAACATGACGACCTTCCAAAAAGCTCTGGCTGCGGTCGTCGAGCCCGACAACACCAGCGACAACGATAACGATTACCCGGACGACGATTTTTCTTCGATAACTGACGATGAATCAGACACGTCGAGCATGTCATCGAAAAAAATATTATTGGAGGAAGTCTCGCGGTCTGATTTGAGGCTCTCATTGGGTCCAGCCTTCCCATCAGCTGCTGGAGCCAAAGTCGTTTGTTCGTTGGGCCGCAAAACGAACAACAGACACGCGAAAAACAATTGGGCGTTCTTGGACGACGTTGAGCCACCATTAGCGCCTCCTTTACCGAAGCATCCCTTCGTTTCTCTGAAGGAAAATGCCGTCGACGATACCGAAGACTATCATGCTCAGGAGGCATCCCCAAAAATATTAGACGATCACAACGACCTGAGCTTTTCTGATTTTGATAAAGTTGAACTTCGGAGAGATCGTCAAACTTGGAAATTCCCAACGGAAGACTGCCATTACGATACACCGAGAAGATATCTCTCCAAGTCCGCGCCGCTTCTCGCGTTTCTTCCAAAAGCACGAAACGTCGGTAAGTTACCGATCGACATAGTCTACGACGTGCCTCAACTAAAATTACCGCAGAGACCAAGATCGAGTATTTACGATGACGCTTTATCGCTGAAAAGACGCAATGACCATTTTACAAATCACCAACCACCGTTGGCTCACGAATTTTACGGTTTTCCTACCACCACTACGGAACCCCATTACGCCACGATAAAACCGAGAAACACGCGAAATACCGAGGACCGTAAATTCTTTCGATCTCTTGGTGGTCTCGACGGCATTGATGAAATGTATTTGGATTATTACTACGACCGTGCCAGTAATGGGATCATGGTATAATCTGCTACGATTTTTCACTTATTTTTCATTCACGAGTGATTGGTTATATCGTCGGATTTTATACATATACGTCATAACAACGAATCTAATTATTTTTACGTAAATGTATGTAATTAGCACAAAAAGCCCGGTTTTAGCAACGACTTGGAAATTTTCTTGCCATCAGAATAAGACCGAGGCTTGCCAAAACTGAGTTTCCAGTATAGCTAGTGACTTTTTTTAAAATCAACAGAAAAAAACGTATTTTTATGCAAATCAGAGTTAAAAAAAAAAAATTTTTAACGGGGAATCGGCAGAGTCTCAGGGAATCATCTCTAAAATTAGCGAAAACGAATTTATTTAAAAAAACGACGGAAAGTCCTATAATTGTAATCGAGTCCAGGGGGTGACTCAGTTCTTTTTCGATCATTTGATCAGACTTGTCGATCGTCCGACAGGAACATGATTACTTTATCCAAGAGTCGCTGATCCTCGCGCCAGAGTCTCGTGTGTTTCGCCAGAAACATTCCCGAACGAAGATCTCGACAGTGCGACGAGTAGGTTCGGGAGATTAAACGTAGCGATTGATGTCGTTTACGTTTCTGGTGTCTTAAAATATTTCGCTCATTCGCGGAGTCATTGGAGAGAAATCGAAATCTTTGGACATTATTTTATGACGTAAGGATCGATTAACGGAAAAAAAACAAGACACGGATTGTCCGAGAGAGTCTTTTTCATTTCTCCACGAAATGTTATAAACGAGAGCTCGTAGAAACGAATTTAAAAAAAAAGATAAGAATCGTTTGTTGAAAATGATAAATTTGGACAGTGGGAAAGAGGGAAATGCAACAGAACTCTCGTATATTTCACGAGGAAATATCCAGCACGAGACGTCCATTGTACAGCGGACTAGAAAACACCGAAAAAAAAAATATCGAAAGAGTCTTCTACATATTTCATGGAGAAACGTGATAGCAAGATCTCCAGGCGAAGAATTTCCGTGTAAAAAAAGGGTTACAAAAAAAAATGCAACCATCGGAAAATTCGAGCAAGCAGAATGCAAGAAAACTCTCGTATATTTTGCATGAAGAAATATTCGCCATGAGATGTGCTTTTGCAAGATAAAGTAGGAACTCAAAAATATTTTCGACACGATAATAAAGTTCAGTCATTTGGTGAGCGAAGCGTGAGAACTGTGCAGAGACTGGTCCACCTCAACATGGCAACGCATGTGCATATATGTGGATATAAGTTTGCAATCAACGAAAATCATTAACGATGATAATTCGGTTCGCACGACGCAAAGCTCATTATTAAATGAAACAAAAGGTTTGTGCTTGATACAAACGAAATTAAGAATTGAGTCATACCATCGAGAAGAAAATCGATTTGGACACAAATCAGTGATTTCTACTGGAGAGTTCGTTCAATCCCTGAAAAACGATGATTCGATCTAACCACGATTATATTCACCATATATACGCATGAGTCTCGGTGTCCAGTTGAGTCAGAAGCGCTAGAATCCGATGAACACCAACCGGAAGTTGAATAATTTCGTGCTCCTCAAAAAAACACGACAATGAATTTTACGTGTGGAAAAATCTTCTCCCCTAAACTTAGGAGCCCCTTCTCTGAAAATTCACGAAAGAAAACGATAGAAAATGGATGATGAAACGATTTTGATTGTAAATAAACGAGGTACAATCAATTGTACCTGTTCGATCGTTAGGCGCAGTGGCACGTGTGTCAAAAAACTGCAAAACATTTTTCTTAAATGTGGTATTACTATGTGGTATTGACTAAGATTAATTATACTTATGTACATTGTGAAAAGGAATTATAATCAATAAATGGCCATTTTGTTCTAAGATTGTTTGAACGTTTGTCAATTTTTGTACGATCATAAAAAAGTTCCAGCCTTTTCCTCGACGTGCATGCATATCGCGGAGAGATCTTTGCTCGAGATTAAAATCGTGATTCGAATATATGGAGTTGCGTACACACGAGTCGCAATAAACTTCAATATCGTCGTTTATAAGATTATAACGGTTCCCCGCTCGTTAATATCAATTAATTCTTGAGTCGCACTGCTGTATATATTCATTGAGATGGTGACCTTATGCAAGACAAATTTGAAAGCGTTGGCTAAAGGCTCTGAGCGATTCGGTCACATTAGACCGGATTTTCCTGATATATCGAAAGTCATTTTAATCGGAAGTGAACTGCAGATCGAAAAACCCTCCTAATCTTATTCCGGGGTTGTTGATAAAATAATCGATCACTATTTTTTCAACGGGTGCAGCTTTTTCTGAATCGGTCAAATTCACGAGAGCAGTTACCTCTCCAAGTATACAAAATAAAAATAAGGGAAAGTAAGAGCAGATCGATAAAAGCTGCGTTCGGCCGAGGGCAATAGTTCGGAGGGCGAAGCGAAGCAGGGGAGATGAAAGATAACACTTTTAAATCGCCTCGACCGAGGGGAAATTTCAAATGGTCTAGTTCCTCGTGACCTACGTACTCTAAACGAATGTTTCTTTAATCCCTCGAATTCCCCGACCCGAGCCAAGGGCGTTTCTTCGCAAACTCACGTCAATTAATACAGATTGTTATAGTTAGTGGATTGAATTTTTCGTAATGGTGAAGAAAATTGAGAAAAAAAAATTAATTGCATTATTAATTGGTGCATTTTTCATACAATGTGTGAAAATTGACAACAATGGGAATTCGATAAAAAATATTAACAATGTATATGACGATTCCATTGGATATGGGAATGAATGGAAACTGAACGGTTAAGAATACCTAGAAAACTTTTCTCGCTTACAGGTGAAGGCTACACGTTTTGGTAGTTGTTCGTGGACGAAGTAAGAGCAAGGGATTCGTATGCAACTGAAGACGATGTTGGTCGGTATAAGAAGGAGTGTTTTCCACGAGAGAAGGCAATTTTCCAGGGCGATGGGGTAGAAAATTGATGTGGTTGGTCCATCGGCCGTGGCCACAAAACGACGACAACGGCTACGACGATATCGTCGTCTCTTTCGTTTCACTTAGTTCTTTTCGTTCACTCCTTCTCTCTTTTCTATCTCTCTGTTCACACGTATTCTCGGGATCTTTGCTCTTCCATGTGTTACAGTCGTTACTTTTTATTTCTCTCTCTCTCTCTCTCTCTATAATGTATGCATTTTTATTTTCAAAGCGGTCAGGAATCTGCTGCCGAAGCAAATAAAAAGCTGCAAATCGTCGGAACGAACAACGACCGAGTAACACGGCGAGCGGGAAATATTGCAATATGTTTACGTAAAACACGGGCTGCGCAAAAAAGTGTATTCTACGAAGGAGTCAAAATGTTTAACGAACTGCCAACAGATGTAAAAGCGTGCGAAAGAATTCTCTCTCTCTCTCTCTCTCTCTCTCTGTTGAACGTGAGACACATTTACAACTCTCCCGGAAGCAGCTCCTCCGGAGAACAATTCAACTAGGAAATAGCTTTCATGGAACGAATCTCCTAGATCATTGTGCCCGGAAACGAGCCTACCCCTCGTGACAATTTTACAAGGCCTACGGGCCTCCAAACCAATTCCCATAAAACATGTCTACCGGAATTTCCACCTTCTCAGAAAATCCTTGCGAAAAGTAATTCCAGCTTGATCAGTGTGAGATCAGGTGGTTGCCCTCGCTTAATATGTAAATTAATATTATCTTCACTTTGTTCAAGTTGAAAGAATGTTATGAATGAAAAGTTCTCGATGCTGTCGGCCAGGAGACTCCCAAATTTTTACGATCTAAGAGCTCAGGCCTCCTAAGTTTTCTCTTCACTCGTTATTTATGCTCCTCCAAAAATAATCTCCACCTTTCGTTCGACTTTCTGTGTGTTTTTTAAAATTGATTGCAAACATTCCTGAACCCTCATTCCGGCGGATATGAAGCAACTGAAAACAACATTTTTCCAATAGCGAAATATACACTCAAGTGAATGAATCAGGACTTTTTTTCTCTACTCTAGAGCGAGCGGCCAATATCAATAATTTCCCATGAGACGAAAGTTCCAGTTGCCCTTTTTTCCAAGCTCCTTGTACTTCATATCTGCAGATAAAAATTCCTCTTTTCTATCTCCTCGTCAGAAGACCAAGATTTGCACGATAATATATACATTTGTGGTAATAAAAAAAAAATGGCATCGAAAGTTGAGCCATAAATAAGATTGGAAAAATAGAACGACGAGATTCGTATATAAGATAAAGCTCCTTGTTATTTTTGTTGATTCCAAATCTTCCAAAGAAACTGATAATTATCGTATTTGATCAAACAAAATGGACAATGGGGCTGCAGAACTCTGGCAGGTTCACGTGGATCTCTTATTTATTTATTAAAATGGCAAGAGCAGCCATAATGCACGTGTTCTTTTCTGGGTAATTTGAGAGCGTGTGGGGCTGACAAGAGTGGATGCAAAATCCATCCTGTCGCTCTAGATCGTTGCAGCGCCTCTTCCTTCACCCGTGAATACCGTAAATCCTGCCTTGATCCTTGATGTCTCGTGCACGCGCTTCTCTCGCTCTCTTTTCCCTCGAACAGTATTACTTCGCCGTTAAACCTGCACACTATGCAGCGCACAATAGCAATAAGGAAGGAATTACCGTTGATTATGAACTCGTGCTCTCGAGCATTTATTTACTCGTACATAACAATATTTTATTGATATACCAGAGTACAAGAATTTCGTGCTAATGCACGCAAAAATGCGAATATTTTGCTTCGAAGAATTTCGGGCAATTGGCTCATAAAATACCAGCGAAATTTCTGTTTCTCACGTTCTTCTTAAAACCAAAATTCGCTCAAATTTCCTTATTCTAAATAAATAAAAAAAAAATATCAATTTTGAAAAATCCTCCAGTTACTTCGCTCGAAGTTTCTCAGACTCACAGGAAATAAATCAGCCCGTTTATTTTGTTAATCTTGTACAAATTACTCATTTCCCGGGCTCCTTTTAATGCGGCGGTTTACTCTGGAAATTGGAGGAGTATTACCAGGTAAGTGGTCAGCAGAGCTGCTATCTGAAAATTGGGAATTACGAGACAGTGAGTCTAATGTTATTTTTTGCGTCATTATGACTGATAATTAGAGTGCAATTAACAGTATTGTAGCCGAATTAACGCTGGGGCAATCGTTCGTCCTTAAAGAGCTTTGAAAATGTAAATTTGTTTTGTTGGGAATGAAATATTCTTACCGATCTTAACAACGACAAGTTTACGGAGAAACAGCCTCCTGCAGCGAAGTTGAGTTTCCGGTTCATCAGGTGCATCGATGTTTCAACATTCTTCAGAAAAGACGAATGATAAATGATGGAGTAGAAATTGCGAGGAATTATTTTCTACAGGAATATCAGGGGGCTCGAAAGAAGTTGAGAATTTGTCAGTAATTAATGGAGCTAATATAATTACTCGCCTTATATCGACCATGTGAGAATTCTTGAGTATAAAACCATCGCCTCCATTCCATCAGAATAAAGCCTATATTATTAGCCTGTATGAAAAGTAAAAAAAAAAGGTTGCGGTTTATCGAACAAAAGCATATTTCGAATCTCATCCTTGAGGCTGCAAGCGACGATAAGCTTTTTTTTTCATCATTCCTCGTCCTTTCTCTACAGCCGAATCGATTAACTCAGGTCAAAAGAAGCCTGAAGCTGTTTCTCTGTCGCTGAAGAAAATTTTCAATGTTTTTTCTTTCCATTACACAAGTGTTCATCCCCATGGGCTAGGACGTGAGGCAAGAGGTGAGAAAAATTGAAATAGAATTTCGACCAGGTTGTCTCTATACGCAAACGAGTTTAAATCTGGGTTAGTCTCGACCCATCCAAGGTCGACATCAATTCCCGTCTGAATCCGAGGAGGCAATTCTCACTTCTTCCTTTCACCCTCTTCCCTTTTATTCCTTCGATGAAAACATTTCAAGGGTGTCTAAATCGCGCAATATAGGGACCAGGGAGATACTCACTCGACGCAATCATTAAGGCTACATAAAAGGACAAAAGATAGAACGCTTTGATGGCACCCTGACGCAAATAAAACGTCCAAAAATTCGTGTGGGACGGAAAAAAATATTCGAATGTAGACGAACAAAAGGGCCGTGGGAGAGGATCATAAACAATAGTGGTTTTGTGCAAAACGAGATAAATGAGTTGGCCACGCTACATTATTATCAACAAATATACATTGTAGTATAGTAATTGATAACTGTACTGAACAATCGGTGCTCGAAATATTTGTAGAGACGAAACGAAAAAAAAACACTATGATATCATGGTCAGAGATGTCACGTCGACTAATGGAAAAAGTAATGTTTATCAATTTTGACAATGCATTTGTCAAGTCGTGAGTGGTTGAAGTAGAAATGAGTGCTGAAATTGCATTGGCCAACACGCCATGCACGGATACAACGAAATTAATTACTTCGATATTTTTCCATTAGTTTTTCGAGAAATTCGTTAGGCACAGATGGTCACGTTGGATGGAATATAGTGCAAAAAATATGCGGCATGCTAGCCCAATTGTCAGATGGTTACTCGCCTGGCTTGATGCAAAATGACAGGCGTAACTGAGGAACATAAGTTGACCAATAAATGCCACTATCCACGATAATAGACAACACAATACTCTCCATTGTGCAAGTTCCCATGTGAAAGTTATCATTCGTTGGATAACGAAGTATAAATTGCTTACGACGTGGAGGTTGAGATTGCCCAGCCAGAGTAATAGCGATCCCGAATACAGAGCATTTAGGCTTTCGCTCGAATTCATCAACGTATTGTGAAGTTGCTCGACGTCCTATCGGCAATAAATCATCGATCGAATAAAAATCATCTCACGATGATTTTTATTCAAATTCCTTGCTGCGAGCAGGTTGCCAAATATTTTGCAATTAATTATTATTCACCGTTGTTTCCACGACAGGGCTGCCCAACCACCGACGAGACCCGGAAGGACTACTTTTCTTGGCTATTCGATTCAGATGATTGAAACGTTGACCAAGTAGCATCGTAACCCCAGAAAATTTCATCACCGAAACTGAAGTTCCGATGTACATGCTCATGTAGCTAAGACTCGCCACCCAAGATTGATTGAATGCTGCCATGCCAAACAAGGATACGGAACTCCATATGACAGCACTCATGATCAATATAAGCCACGACCAGATACATGTTTTTTTCTCGTTCCTTGCGTATTCAAGCTCTTTTACAACCTCGTCGTACTCCTGTATCGTGTTCCAAATTTTCGCAAATTTTTCCCTCGATAATAACGCCACAATAATATTGTATAATGCCATACAATAATTCACGATTATCTGCAAAAGTTTATTTATTTTCGACACTCTAGTCCTGAGAATAAAATTTATCGAACTTATTCAGTCCGAAAAATCCTCGAGTTTTCGAATTGGAATATTTTCGTTGTCTTGCTTGAGCAATTAGGAAAAAAAATCTGTATCAGCGGACGCAGGGCAGTGCCAAAAAACCGTTGCCTGGGGCATTCTGTAATCGCGGTGAAAACGTGTCAGAAATTTTTCATTTCAAAAAATGAAAATGACCCCGATTTTGAAAAATTCATATCTCCGGTAAAATTTAACGAAAAGCATTCAACTTGGGTTCATTCTTTTCATTTTTTTAGTGTAGAATCGCGCGAGCCTGGAACAATTTTTCATGGAGACGAAAAATTAGTGGAAAATGGGGTGAAACGAAAATTAATGAAAAACGGGAGAACAGATCGATTATTATTTTTGAGAATGCATCGAAGATATTTCACGTTCTATACTATGAAACGAAGAATTTGAAAAAAAAGTCAGTCTTTTTGGTGGAGGACCCGAAGTGGAATTTTCGAGCCTTGCAAAGTAAAAAGGTGCCTTAAAATTTCGAGAGGGTGACGATTGTTGAATTAATATTAGTCCAATATAATTATTATTATTATTGACAAACCTTGCCTGTCTCTGTGTAGCCGACTAACGGTTTGTCTGGTTCGACAGTCATGAAGTGGACCAGTGTCGTGTAAATAATATAAGAGTAGGTGAAAGCACAGGCATAAGAAAAAATGGAATTGACGCTCGATGGCACGAGCATGTTGTTGTGGAACTCGTAAGGTGCAAGACCGAAAACTCTTATCACATAAACGATGGGGCATATCGATGTGTACAATTGCGAATCAGGTCCTTTTACTTTCTTCGTGTCTATCATTTTTTTCACAGGAGGAAGCGCCTTTGATGGATTTGGGTAAATTCGGGATCGATTCAGTTCAACGTCCATTGCGATGCAACCTTCGGATAAGAATAAAAATTCAAACACCAAGTGAAACGTATTAAGGGATAATGAGAAGTGTCAAGATGAAAAAAAAAAAAAAATCTGCGATGGTTTTTCGATCTTTTCAATCGAGCCGTCCACGAAACATTTGCAACACCGTTTTCGAGGTTTTTCTTTCTCTGTTTCTTTCTCGGAGAAACCGAGAAAATCATTGGAGCAGTTCATTTAAAATGACCTTCACGTGCCCATAAAAAACAGGAGGGAAAAAGGGTTACGTGGTCCTTGGGCTCGTCGTATGATATAGTATGTTGCAGGTGTTGTGTGTTGCAATTGTTTGAGGGAAAGGGGTGAGTGCCAACCCCTTTCCCTCATCCTAGGAGGCAGAGTGAGTGCCGAGGGCCGTTCTCGAAGGGTCATTAGTCATCCGGCTGTTCCAATTCAGCATGTATAACACATGACAGAGCTTTCTCGTTGATTCAGCAGAAAATAAAAAACGGACACGTGATTGTTATGAAATCAACTGTACATCTGAAGGACGACGCTTCATAAGCTATTACCTTGCCGAATAGCATGATTTGACACATTGCGAGAAATTTTCATACGACTACGACGTAGCTGCTCTTAATTAATGCGCGATATAATCAAGTCAATTGTAAGAATTTCATCAAAAATTGAAAAAAAAATTAAATACGTCGAAAAAAAGATCAGAAATTTTATTGTAGTTCGAGATGGACATGGGGAATGATGGTTAGAGAGAAATGGCTTACGGGAGAAATAAATAATTGCATTAACCCGTAGACACCACACTGGTGCAAATTCGCACCCACGACAATTTAAAGTGTGACAGGTTTTCAAAATTCCTTTCTTCAATTTGGCCATTTTTCAAGAAAAAAATATTATTTTTCAAACTGCAAAATCATTGCAATCGATTACTCAGGATATTTTACCCCTAAAAAGTATGGTTTCAAGTTTTATTTCACGCATTCATCGAACAAATACAAAGTTTTGAAAAGTCCAAGTGGAAATTTGCATCAGTGTGGTGAATGCGTGACCTCAAAGGGAGTGTGGTGTGTACGGGTTAAGGTCGTAGTGCGTCTAGAATTATTTCTTTCAAAAAACATTTTCCGAACAAAGTTAATTTGAAACTGGCACTGAAATTAAATCGCAATAATGTAATTCGTATTTTTTTTTTAACATAAAAAATGTGGATTTAAAAAAAAAATGGGAATATTTTTAATTTATTCTATATCCAAAGAATTCACCTTTGCAAACAGTATTCATGGACACCATTACGACCTTAAATATGTATGGTAACAAGAAAAGAAAGAACAAAGAATTTAGTTAAGGATCTAAACAAAGCTCACCTGCTGTTTGTTCTCTGGAAAGGACAAGTTTCTCTCGTTTGCTGAAGAGAAAGGAGAAAGCGGTATTCCAGTCAATACACTCGGAATGCTGCTAGCAAGAAAGTTGCAGTATCTTATTTTCTGATAAGAGCAAGAGCCAGCAAAAAAGTACGGTGGTAAAACAGCGGAGCGAGTAATTTTTGTAGGAGGTTCTTTGCTCGAGGTAACTTTTGTGCAAAGTTTTCTTGTCTCCTTCGATTGAAGGAGCCGAGGAATAACTGCTTTTTGTGAGAGCACAGCGTGAACGCTTCACGTATGGATAAAATTTAAACGGAAATCCGCGATACGTTTCGAGGCAGGAAAATGCTCGAGGTATAAAATGGAATAGAGTGAAATACGGCCGAGCTTTATGTCATTTTCGTAGGTGTATTTTTTCGAGGACATGCCACTCCTTTGACTCTCTCAACTCACGTGGGGAACGTGTCACTAAATATTATTCCGCGTTAGGATAGCAATGAATTATGGAACGAGCTGAGCACTGCAAAGTGTTCAGCGCAAACATTCTTTGATAGGTCTGACTATAAACATGCCGTTACTACTGACGCGATGTTGCTGCGTCAAAGTGACAGAAAAATACGTTCATGCAAACACGATTGAGCTGCACAGCGAGAACGAAAGCGGCAGGTTTAACACACGGTTAAAGTTGTTGTTGAGTCCGTACAAACGTTTGATAACAACACATCACGAAGCGACTGGTGCCAGCATATCGGGAAAGGGGTTAGAGAGGAAAAAAAAGGAAAAATCAACAACAAGCTTATTAGCTGTTTGTGCAGGGTTTTCTTGCTATCGATTCAAAACTTTTTTAATCCGCAAGGTATCATGATGATTAACAACTGTTCTCGATGCAGATCTACGATTGAAAAATTGGCGTATATCGGTCGACGCTGTTGCCGACTTTGTTTTTTTTATTTTCTCACGTTAATAAGGTACACTGAGAAAACAGTTTATTTATCATAAAGAAATATATTTAGTTGGTACTTTTCCTCCAACACATTAACACGTGTGTCTGAAATTGTCCTTACGAGTATGATAACCGCACCCTCTGCTTGTTCTGTCTATTATCCTCATACACACGACAGATCACCGAGTTTGAGCACGTGTGTTATACTACAAGAGTTTGCAGACTGATCGAATGCGATCCAGCAAAAACTGGTCGTTCGCTTAACCAGTTATTCGTAGAGGTGTAAATATCACGTGTGTATTAGCGAAGGGGTAGTTCTGGGCAAACAAGACGTGGATGAATACACGAGTACACATGTTTGTGTACGCATATCCAGCAATACAGAACAGAGTAGACTAAGAGAAAAATAAAGGAAGCAAAACGGGCTCCGACTCATTTTTTGATGAGAAATGCCCGGATTTAATTTATTTTTACGTCATTGCATGATTAATTGGGTGTTTCGAAAATTCGTGATTTCCTCAATACTTTTAGGAGAATCTCATATGATCAGCTCGAACTTGCCAAAGTGTTTTTTTTTTTTTCAACCAAAATTGTCAAAGTTTTTTATTTCGATATCACGAGAAATTCGATTTTGGTTTTGCATTTGTGGTGAATTTTGAAAAAGTATTATTTTAGGTGCGTAAGAAATATTATCTATCTGCGAAAAACATTGCAGTTTAACGTTAGAATGAAAAATCGATAACAACAATCCGTGCGAAATTGCTGAGGTAGAGATATCGTCTGCAATATATATGCATGGACGCACTGTAAGCAAGTATAAATGAGAGTATGCATATTGGAGCTACGGGATGGTTAGCTTCGCTAACAGGAAGTTGACTATCGCGTGGAAAAATACGCATAGCTCCGCCTAGTTTAGAAAATATGTCAGCCAGGAATGCGAACGATTCGTTTTATCGAAAAAAAAACGCCATTCCACGTGTTAAAAAATCGGGAAATCAAATAAACGTATAAAGTTCAATCATTTTTCATTAAATAAAGGCAAACAAGCGCGAAATTATGGAAAATTATTGAAAAAATACTCTCGTCGTTGAAATCGATTTTTTCTCAATAAATAAATATGTAACTCATCAAAATACTTTCAGACAAACGTGAAAATTGAACTGCCACAAAACACACAATTCCGAACGGACGAATACGTCGAAAAGGATTTCGAAAATACAACGAGGATGATTAATTGGTCAAATTTATCGATCGGACGAATGGAATTATTCCATTTCTTTTCTCCGTACGTTGCTTTATATGAAGATGGAAGTTGATGCGGTTTATGACCTATTTGTTGCCCCGGTATTTTTTAATATAATTTTTACGTGATGAGACTTTGAGGGCAGTCTTGGAGCCTGGGACAGGAAAGCGGTTCTTTGACGCCAGTGTAGAAATAAAGACATTTTGCTATGGACATATTCGTAGTCTTTGAGCTGCCCTCTTAGGCAACTTAACAAAACGTACATTCTTCGGAGGATTAACCTCTCCGGAACTCCTATGGAAGGTTGAACGAACTTACGAGATTTTGCGTACGCTTTTTTCGCCAGGCACTTCCACATATGCTTGAGAATATTTCAGAGCATCGTAAAAAAATCATGAAAAATTTGAATCTGATTGTAAATTCAATTTAATAGAAAAAGCTTTGCTCCGGTAATTTCGAATGCGACGAATTACTATAGAAAAAAAAATGCAGTCGTTTATTAATGTTCTGGCGAATCTGTCCGATCTTTTGTTTTTTTTTTCACCTGACAAATGCTATCGAGGCAGGAATGAAACGTCAGATCTCGCGGAATAAATAACTTGATTATCGACGCGTATTTCAAAGTCCCCAAATTCAAAGCTCGATGCGAGAGAAACAGAGCGATGTCTTTAAAAAAATTAGCAACGAAATCGTTGGGAAACAAAACGACGGCGACGACGATCGCGAAATTGGAGCTCAAGAGTCAATTGCTCAAATGGATTTGTGAAAAACACGCGACGAACCGACCACTCGACAGAAAACTTCTTCGTGAAAAAGCTATGGAGATTGCAGCTTCTCTTGGTGTCATTGGTTAGTCCTCAATTATACAAATATCAACAATAAGAACGAGCTATTTTGGACAACGATCAATTATACTGCGAGGAATCGTACAGAATTTTTCAAAAAAGTTTTTGTGCCGTAGTTTTTTTTGTTTGAAAAATAAAGAAACGGTGGATGTGAAATAAAAAATTTGGAATAAATCGCATGCGAGGAAAAAAAAACTTGTGGATTCGTTACTTGAATGTGCGTTTTCTGTTTCAGGCTTCAAATGTTCGGAGGGTTTTTTAACGGTATTTTTGAAGAAACACGGTTTTTCACCGAGTCTGACAAATTGCAATGGGCCAATATTTAGCGATTACAAAGCGTGGATAGATCTTTTGAGGTCATTGATAACGCAATACAGATACAAGGATCTTTTCAACGTGGACGAGTTGATAATGTACTCGAATTTTTTGCCATCGAGAAAAGGGATGAATGTGGCATTGGACGAAGAACGCGACAGCATTTTAGAGAACCACGAAAAATTTCGTATTGCATCGGAAACTAAACGAATCGCGATTTTATTGTGCTGCAATTCTTCGGGAACGGAAAAGCTGCAGCTACTGATAAGCAATCCATATACGGTGGAAAAGTCGCGAGACGAAACCCGTCAAAAATGTAGCGAGCCTTCCGGCATCAGCGACGACAACTTTGCCATTTGGCTTGAAAAGTTGAACACACAAATGTCGAATAAACAACGAAATATACTTTTGTTATTAAGTCGCGAAAGAATTCGGTCCCTGCATAATTTTCAACGACTGAGTAACGTCAAGCTGCTTTTTCTTCCAAAAGATTTTCCCACGCAATTGCGTCCTCTTCGTGGCGATGTATTTCACTCAATAAAAATGACGTATCGTCGTCGTTATGTCGAATTTGTACGACGTCTCGACTCGGTAATGAGAGAATGGGGCACGAGAGAAATCGTGCACAGTGTATTCGAAGCTTGGCAACAAATTCCTCAAGAGCTCATCGTGTCGAGCTTCCAGCGGACGAAATTTCGGGAGGACGAAACTTCCTTGAAGATCCAATGTGCCGAGTGGGACAGCTTCGAGACTGGCATGAGTTTTCATAAGTACGTCACATTCGATGATGAACTTTGCGACGCGTCCAATCTCCGCAACAACGATGAAACCGCTTTTTCGAGGTTCAACGCTAACGAGCACCGTTACAATCTTCGTAAAAGTTGTCGAGAGACCGTTGACCTTAGCGACAGCTCCGACGAATTTTCACAAGATAAATCCCTCAAAGCGGCAAAAGTCATCAAACGAAAAAAAGAAATAACGAACAATGATAAATGTGATGAGATTCCTTACAATGGTAGACTGTCCTCGAGGATTACGAAGCTTCCAAAAACCCGAGAAAATCATGAAATTACGAATTCAAGAATTGTACAATTTCCTGATATCCCAAGCACAAACAAGTCGGTTGCGATGGTGAGTGAAGCAACGGCAACAGCATCGATAAGCGTTGAAACGACCACGAGTTCCTTCGGGCATCCGGAAGTCGTTAATTCCTCGATCAGTAAAATCTACGAGAATCCAGAAAAAAGAAAAATTCTCATGGATCGTTGTTTGCGAGGAGTAAACTTCGCAAATTCGGATTCAAGAACCGAGACGAGTTCGAGGCTCGAAGATGTTGAGAGATTTCGTCAACTCGATGTTAATTCGGCAGAGGGACTCGAGACAGACGACACTCGGACAGTTGGGTTGCGAGAAAAAGAGGTAAACAATTTCCCTGGGGAGGCTGGACCGAGTGGAAAAGAAGAATATTGCGAGTCTCGAGGGATTCTACAAAATGCAAATACCGAAAGTTCTCTGGAGTCGGAGGACGACGAAGAGGCTCAGGAGGATGAAGGAGCTGCTCGAAACGATGGAGATCTGAGACTCAAAATTTTGAATGCCATACAACTTTGCGAAGAGTTGGAAGGATGTAGCGAGCCGAAAGATCCGATTACCAGAAGAGCCAAGCGATTGAGAGCTTATTCAAATATCGATGGAAATCATTCGACAAATACCGACGAACCACCGAACAAATTGGCCAGGACAGACAGTGATTGGTCCAAACGTTACGAGACGAATTTCGCCTTCGGACCGGAAACGAGTAGAGAAATAAATAGAAACTTGGCTCAATCCTCGGTGAGCGATAATCCGATCGACCAGGAATCCCCGACAACTAACAAATCGTTAATAAATCGACCCACTCTGGAAGACAACACGAACCGACGGAGCGAATCTTGTCCAAATACGAAAGATTAATTCCACTTATTTCCAAGATTTCTGTACATCGAGCTCCCTCGACGAAGTTTCACAACACCACGAGAACGATCCTCGATCGAGGCGATGCCAATCTACCCTGTGAACTTCTATATTCGACGATCATTTGCGAACTCGAGAAAAAAGGAATAAAAATGATATTATGGAGAAAAAAAAGTTTTCAGCTTCTGTACATCATTCCCTTAATAATTAATGCCTTGAAAAAAAAAACACAGAGGGTCCTCGAAAGATGTATTTTTATTCTTCTGTGTCAACCACGAAATGAATATTTTTTTCCAAAGACTTTATTCACATAAAACTCAAATTTTACTGATAATTTTTTTTTTCAACAATTCGAATGTCCACTCTTTCAATATTTTTTTCTACATTTTTAAAGTATTGTCATTTTTATCGATTAATCACAATGTCATTAATCGTTTGACACGTCACGAGGCCATGAACGAGAGTAAGTTATCGCGAGAGCATCAATATCCGTAAGAAATTTCAGCGGAAGGACATTGCTTGGTCCTCGAAGGATAACAATTCAATATACATGTATATAAAGGCTCAAGCGAGGCTGATGCAATTTCCTCTAGATCATCTTTTACCATCGATCGTAAATTTATCATATAAACTTGAGCACTTTGGCTCAATCGAGTAATTAATCTCGGCTGTCAATTCTCTCAGTAGCTTTATAGCCAACAGCTACTGTTTCATCGCCAAAGTTAAAACTAAATTTCGTGTCTCTATATATCAAGCTACAGGAGAGAAAAAGTTTGACTGCTTATCACTCAGGAACGCCTTGACTGGGCTCGATGAATCCTTCACATGCAGGGAGTTCATAATATACAAAAGCTTGAAGGAAACGTTCCGATAGAATGTACCAACGAAATGCCATCATAAGAAATGAAAACCCATCGCTTAGTCGACTCGAAGCTGAATTCATTATTAGTCTCTGTTTTTCTGGACCCTGCGTCCGATCAGAAGCAGAAAAATTCAATACAAAATTACCATTTTCGAAATTTTTGAATTTTTTTCATCATTTTACGGCATTTTTTATTCAATTTTTGTCTTCAAGCGGAATTGCTCTAGGCTTTCGTGATGCTGCCTTGAAAAACGGAAAGAATGAGCCCAGATTGAACGCTTTTCGTCAAATTTTACCGAAGATATGAATTTTTCAAAATTGGGCTCATTTATGATTAAATAATAAGAAGAAAATAGAAAGATCTGGGAAATACAAATAACCCGATGCTTCGAAGTGGAAAAAAATTGGATCTGAACGATTTAATCAGTTCATCATATACTTTATTTATTAGTGGAGCAACCATATCGTAATAGTGATTGCAATCAGTAATAATATACATTACACATTATATTCGTTATCCATGATTCCCATTTAACGCGTACATCAGCTCCAAAACGTTAAATTGCGTAAATATTAAACATTTTTCTTCACTCAGCTGTTGTTTGCTTGTTTATTATATTTTTACATCGTCCGCAAGCTTCATCACGTCGCTTATATAAACCATTCTATACATACATAACATACAGCTCAATTAATACTTCTGTTCAACTTTAACACTAGCCCCTCACTCGTTTCGTTCTACAAACGTTCAGTACCCTTTGCGTTTGTATCCCCATGACTTATCGTCGAATATGTATGTTAATAAATATATATATATATATATGTGAAAACATTTATGAAGCATTTTCGGTAAAGCGTGACTGACGGTCCAGTGCCCGGAATTTTTCTGATTTACAGTGAAACGGAAAAAAAAATCTTTTCTGTCGATGCATACAAATCGCATAATTGGTGCCGCCATTCAATTCTTCGCCTGACGTCTTTCTCAGGATTTCGAAACAATGGATGGTGTAGGATAAATTCCCGCATGCAGATTCAACGATTATCATAGTGTAACGAAATGAAAGGACGAAAACACAGGAAGTTCGTTGTTGGATCACATAACAAGGAACCGAAGTTGACTAATGAGTGAATTCGAGGATTGGGACATGCCAAATGGATAATTAATGGAGGGAGAATATTTTTGAAATTAAATTTCCTCGAAATTCTACAAAAGATTTAAGGAAATTTCTTTTTTTCATATTTGGGTTTGGCGAGAAATAGAAGGTCTTCGCGCTTTGGGTTCCATGCAAAAAACGTTCAGCTTGATGGAGTGCTTCATATATGCAGTCACAAATACATATTCGAATATAAATACCCGACGATAGCTCAATCATTTGAAATCGTTGTTTCGTGACACTTTCCATGCCTCAGTTTGTGTAATTTTTCATTTTTCTATGAAGTTTGGTGTACCATGCGAACTAACGGGTTTGTAATAGTGAAGAAAGGAAAAAATAATTGAAAAGTCAAAAAAGATTCGGTAAAAGTGGAGCTTTTGGATTTAATAGTGATAATTTATAACAAATATTGAAGACGATACGTAGTGAACTGGACAGAACTAATAAACAAGTGACAGAAATAAATTTGACAGAAAATATTGCTTATCAGGTTGCCCGAATTTTCTGAAACTCATACAAGAACTCTTTAGGTTTATTTACAAATTATAGATCGTCTGGGCATTGTCAATTACGAAATTTGATATCAATTAAAAAAACGGTAAAGAATAGACGCAATTTAATCTTCTCGCAATATCTCTAACGGAATGTATATTTTTTTTTATCAGCATAGCTTTTGAAAACGATTCGAGATCGCAATCCTCGTCCTTTGGCATACGTACGTTATTGGTTCTTATTTATTCCCTCAAATAGCTCACTCGATAATAATCCTTCGCATCTTTCTGCTCTCCATAGAAAACTGTTTCTTCTATGCATTGACTCGCCAGAGGAAAAAGCAAACGAATAGGAACCAAAAAATTGCGGCGAGTCTCGTGAAACCGAAATGGAATTCTTTACACGATTAATTCGGTGATTTCGTTGGTCGGAAATTCGGAGCAGAGTTTTTGAATGGCTAGTTTAACAAAAACGCAGCCACGCGATCGTTGGCATTCGCGGCCGTAGACTAATCCCCATTCTTCATTGTTTATTCTCCATTATTTCGCATCACTGATAAATAACTAGAGAGAAAAAAAAACATGAATAGAAAAAGAAATATCGGAGTGAGCCAAAACGCACCGCCACCTGCTTGGTCGAGCGGGAATATTCCACTTTTTCGTCGTACCGGCCTAAGCATTAATCGTTATTGGTAGTCCGTTCACTTTATAAAATCAGACTTTTAAGTTTGTTGAACGTATGATCGCGAGGCCTTATTCTCGACGTGGCTTTTTTTTCTTCAATTTCATTCGTATAAATAAATACGCATGTACGTTTTTCACCCAAGGGGCTCTGGATCTCATTCGTGCTAATGCAACGTCGTACGAGAACATATGTGTTTGGAAATCCTATCTACGACTACAACCTCGTCTTGACAGGGCGTCGACACTATTCGTACGAAAGTTTCTCAGATTTACCCCATTCAACGAGCAGCACAGATTTCTTTTTTTTTCTATTATAAATTTAACTCCCTCGAAGTTTGGAAAAGCGAAGTGTTCGAGCTTGAAGAAAAACCTTTTCGAGCATAAAAAACGCCCATTTTTTCAATCTTTCCCATTCCAATTGGGAAGAATACACACACACCAAAATTGCACCCTCGATTATTCCAGATATAAGATCGCTTGCGCCTATAAACAAATATAGTATTGGCGTTTTCACGTCAATCACTGAGAAACTAATATTTTTTGTGTTTCTCGTTTCTTTTTTAATAATTTCCAAGTTTTCGGAACGCCTGTCGGATCGGCAATTATCGTGGTGGATATCTGCTCCTAGCAGCATTCTTCACTGACCCGTCCTTGACATCCCCCGGGTTGTACATCATTGGTCCCTGAAAAAATTGGAAAAAACAAACAAACGATTTTGTAGCCGCTGGTTTCGAGATTCAACGTTTGAAATATATTTTTTTCTACTTTACTCAATAATTACGTCGTGCGTGGGTTAAATCGTAATTAAGTAATATACCAATAAGACTTAATCAATATTTCTAGGAAAGCGAAATGGTAAATGTTTGGAAAAAACGTAAATACAGTAGCCCGTAACCAAAAACGCGTGGCTCTGATGGAAAAAGCTCTTTCGTTGTGTTTTGTTGGTGAAAACTTGAAGGGCTCACAGTACTATGATGGCCCAGGCATAATTAACGACTCCAAGAAGCAGTCGCTTGGTGTACACACAACTTTTCTTGCTGTTTTTGACTCATGAATTATTTGAAGCACAAAAAATGTAATTTTTTGTGAATTTTTTTAAATTGACGGAAAATTATAGTTTTCTGTCAAAATCTGTGTACGTCACTGCGTACGAAATGTACGTCAATAACTTTCTTAATTTCGCATGGAATAATTTTATCAGAAATTAAGGAAAAACTAAATTTTTATCAATGAAAAATTGACGAAAATAAGGTGAGAAATGGAAAATCTCTTTGCCACGTGGATTATTGTTGTACAGCGTGTACCCGAAGCTCTAAAATAGCCATCACCGTGTTGCAAGCCCTTAATGAAATGATAAAGCTGAAAATACAGTTGGCAGCGATTTTAATGAGCAAATGGAACCTTTATTTTTCACTAATCGCATATTCTGTGGATTTCTTGTGCAATTAATTTTTTTCTTTTTTATAAACTATGATAAAAATTTATTAATAATAAAAAGAGAAACGTCCCAATTCCGATAAAAAATTTGGAGCATTTATTTGCGTTATTCATAAATAATAATTTTTAGTCGTCGCTCGTAGTGAAAGGAATTATTTGTACTTTGGTTATTCGACCATTTTAACAGCGATACGAGTTAAGATTTTTCAAGGTTATGCTTTTATTTTTGTCCGAAAAATAATGTACATAGCAGAGACTGAAAATGTGGTTACCTTCGTACGTTGGAGGAGTCGCGGATCCCTCATTGTGTAGCTTTGTACCTCTCGCGATAGTGAGCTGGTCGAGCTCCAACGAGAGAGCTATACCCCATATAACACAATATTGTGGTCTCAAAAACTTATACAAGGACCAGAGCTAAGCTCGAACTTCGCAAAACCGTTCAATAATGTGCGACATTTTTGGCATCAGGAAAAAAAAAACCCAAAAAAAAAATTTTCAATTTAATTTTTGTTTCTCAAAAAAAAAAAAAAAACATTATTTCCCAGGATATTGTGATTCAAGCTGACCGCAAAATCGGTATTGCGATGGTCGAGATAAATGTCATGATGAAAAGAAAAGGTTCAGAATCAAAAAGTGTTTTACAATGAAGCGTGTGTCAAATTTGTATCGATAGAATGGAGCGTATAAAAAAAATAGTAAGAAAGAGACAAGCTAGAATGAAAAAAAGAGCAACAATCGTGCACAGCAGTGTTTCATGCACGATGACTGTTCTGCAAACGTTGAAAACCAAATCTTACCACCGTCCTACCACCAAATAGTATTCTTATTTATTACACAAGGATTTCGCCTACTATTTTCCAATTAATCGATTTAAATAAACGCAAAAAAGGAGACACGAATGTCCCAATTTTCCATTTATTTGCTCGAAGCCTAACGCGCAACATCATTGTGAAACAACGCATTGTATTCCCTGCACCAAAAGGCCGAAATGTATTGAAGCATTTGAGAGGATCGAGCAACGAAACAAAACAACAAAGCTACATTCGGGTACTGACGATTTTCCACTCAGTTGAAAACACGACAAGCGCATTTTTGTATGAGCAAAAAAAAAGAACAGGTTTTAAAAAATATTTACACATGTAATAAATTGAATAAATAAATCTCCTTACTATCGGCAACAATTGTTATTTGGCTACGTCATTCTGCATCCCCGACTGCTTGCGGACAAGAAGGTAACGCAGAGAAAAATAAATAAAACGTTTAATTAATGATGAACATGGTGGAAGTGAGATAAACTATTATTTTTACGACACAGATCTTAACACGAATTGGCTCTGGATTACCATCGGAGGATTTCAATATTTCGTAGTGACAGACATTTTTTTCTCTATTTTTAATTCCGCGTCAAGAACAAACGTGTAGAAATCGAGATTTTCTTTGTTTTGTCGATAAAAACTGTAAAAAAAAATGTATGAAAAATTCCCTGCAATCCTTGGAGTGAATCGAGTTTGTAAGAAATTTGCCATCTCTCCAGTCACAATAATTTGGCATAAAATTAAATTCTTCGTGAAGCACGTGAATCCTGAGATTGTAAATTAAAGCCAAAACTATTCTACGCGAAGGATTGATGCTTTCAGAATAATCACAGTATTCTACGTAGACACACATACAATCGTAATGAATGTAGACCTGGAGGTGTTAATTCGACAAAGAGTGGATTGTTAATGACAAAAAGATCCGGGACATGAACGAGAATACAATTCTAGACACCAAACGACCGAAGAACCAAAATTCAATAACGATATTTTGCATTCACGAATAGTGAACGAGAGAAAGAGAATGAGGCTGAATAATAAAAGAAATAAAAAACGAAGCTCTATACAACATTCTTCAGCTACAGAGCCAGAATAATTAAAAGTGTCAAGAACGGCCATTGTAGAAACTATACAAATGTAATTAAGTAGTTGAAAAGATCGTTTGAACAAATAACAATCTATGGAACGTGGTTGTAAAACTGCAATAGTAATATCGTGTTTGTTGTGTCTTTTTTTTTTCTGTTTTATCGCAAATTCACGAACGTATTGTATGCTCGATAAATAAATCCAATCAACTTACCCCTTGCGAGTTGTTTTCGCCAGCTATTCCAGCTACTCCAGGCGCCACTGATGCTGGCGTTAAGAAATCCACCGGTGCAGCCGGATCGTTGACTACAGAAAAGCGAAAAAACGATGAACCACAAATTTATCCCCGAATCACAACTCAATATCGTGTAATCTATTATTATCAAGTTTTTGTGAAAAAAAATCACAAGGTTCTCCGATCATAAAAGGGAAGGGAAAGAAAAGTTTGAAATTTCGAAATTTTGAAATTAATTAATAGAGGCATTACTTTTTTCAGCGATCAATTAATTTCAATTTCTTCAGTGATTATTATTATTATTCTTAGCATTTTTTAAATTATTCAGCATTTGGGAGGAAAAAATTGCAATCATCCAGCAATAAATGAATAAAGTAAGTAAATTTTCTTCGCCATTTTTCAAATGACAACAAATAGGACTTTTTATCGAATTTTATTGGCAGAAAAAATTGAGGAAACTGAAAATTTGGATAAAAACAAAGGAAGAAGTTCTTTTCAAGTGGGAAAAGTAAATTGCATTGTGGCTCACCTGGTGCTGGAATGAAGAGTTGTGGCGATGAAGTGGCCATAGGTACGATGGGCGAAGTAGCAGGCGTAGGCATAGTGGCGTTTGTCACGGTGGGTTTCGTCCCACCAGGGTTCATTACGTCGATATAATTAGCTCGCATGTTTCGTCCTTTGGGCATTTTGAATCTGTTGTTACTGCCAGCTACCAATTTCGTTGTGTTTATTGGGTTCGTCTGATCGAGGGTAGAATTGAGCTGCGGTATTTGCTGTTGTTGCTCTTGAGGTTGCTGTTGCGGTAGTGCTACTCGCGGTTCAGACGGCGACGGTCTAAAGCCCATATCAGCTGCAGTCGGCGGCGGGGCCAGGCTCGTCGAACTCGCATCGTTACCGCTCTCATCCTTGTTCGCCCATTTCTTGGCCACCGGGTCCCATACGATCTACATTTCGCAAATGAAACGACCGGGTTCAAAAAAGTTTCAGCAAAAATCGCACAATCGGAATTTTTTCGTAAATCTCAATGAAAATCCAGAAAAACTCTTTAACTGTGATGAAATCTTCGAAAAATGCATCTCGAAAAAAAAATGAAAATGAATAGGCGTTCGGTAGTTCGTTAAAAAGGCGAGGCGATCAGGAGAAACTGCAAAACTTGGTTTTTTAGGAAATTGCATCGTCGAGGAATGTCGATCGGAAAATTGGACAATTTTACTCGACAATAAAAAGAATTTGGAATTGTTATTTTTCAGAGACAGAAACTTTTGGACATCGAAGTTTTATGAGCTGGAAGAATTTTCGAGGCTGAATGTAATCGATTAAACATTTCGGGAGATTTTCAATAAAACCTCTGATGCTTCATTGGCCAAGATAAAGATGGAAAATTCTGTGGATTAGTATTTGTTAGCTGTTTGTTACTGATTCGATTCGAAATGATAAATTAGGGAAAATACTGGCCTGACACTTCGCAGTTTCTCAAAGAACATAGTCGATCGCAATTACCATGAGAACCACGACGTTGCCTTAAGAGACAAAACATACATGTCGAGAAAATCGAACGTATATTTCAGGGAAAACGAAAAATTACGCAATTTTTGCGAGAATAGAGAAGAAACGATTTGCCCATGAAAAAAATCCGAATTTTTGTTGAATTAATAACAAACGACCTACCGTTGGATCACTGTCGTCTGGCAAGATCATTTGATTTTTAGGCTTGGGTGTGAGTTTGCTGAAGAATCCACCGAACCACGAACCACCAGCATTTGCATTTTTCTTCTCAGCCGATTTGTCGATATTTTTTTTACTATCCGAGCTCGACTTAGAACTTTCTCTCGGTGCGTCCAGTGCCTCCAGCTCCTTCAAAGGATCGTACTGTTTTCCGGATGACGGAACCATCGAGATCGTCGGAGCTGGCTAAAATTATAAACACAATTCATCATCGCAAATTTGTTCAGGCAAAGTTCGTCAATGACCACTGTAACGTCCTGACGATCTTTCATTTGACGTATTCATCATACTCCGCGCAAATCTCTCCATCGATTACAGTGAGCAATGACAAACTTTGCTCTTTTCTTGTCAATATTTATCAAACATGATTAAAAATTCACTAAATTCATGAATAGTTGTTTCGAAAAGACCTGAAAATAATAATGGAAAATTGTCTTAAACCTGAATTTTTTTTTTTACATTTTTAACGATTTCTCGAAAAAAAAAATTTCGAAATATTGTTCCCAAGGTCTAGGAGCAAATATTCTAGATTCATGCACAACTGGAGCGTCGACACATCCGGTTCAAAAAGTGTAAACTTTTTGTAGATTACTTTTTCATCTTTTATTTTACACATTTCAATTTGATACTTTGATAAGTAACATTATGTACATTTTCGAGGATCTAATAGCAAAAAACACGCAACACAAATAAAAACAGTTTCAACAGCTATTATGTATCGTTTGAAAGAAAACACAATGTCGTTCGTTTCAGCTTAAGGAAGGAGAAGCTCCTTAGAACTTTTAAGAAATGCATTTTTTTCCCCATAAAACGTTAGCACCGTTTTAAATTGCCGAGATAAATTAATTCGGTAATTATGCAATTGAGGCGTTTCCCCGAAAATAATTCATGAAAATTTATGGGAAATGTTAGCCTCCCCCCCATGGAATATGCAAACCTCCATGGAGAGTAAGAAGTTTCCGAAAAAAAAAAAAAATTCACAGCGATTTTGAGGAAAGGGCTCCTGCATAATTACTATTATTTTTTCTAAAGAGCTTGGAATCGTTGACGTCTACTTTTGACTTGTGAAATCCTTTTAAGTTTCAATTTTTGCTATTTTTTATTTTTTTTTTGCGTCAGTCACTGGATTGTTGCATTTATTTATACTTCCATGAATACTTTGCGGTCAAAGTACGCGGTGATAAATGCCAAAGTCATAGAAATAAAAAAAAAATAAAAAATTTCGTTAAGAAAATTCGATAAAATTGTGATTTCCATTTTCAAGGCTTCTAACGGGATTTTCCTTCGAGGTCTATGCAAACGATACTTTTTTTATTTTACGGAAAAGGTATTCACGCTTTTCTCTATTAAAAAAAAAATCTCACGTTTATTGCGGCATGGAAATAATTTTCTGCATAATTTCCATCTTCGTTCACTAAAAATTACTTCTATTGACATGGTTCGTAAAAAACACGATTAAAAACGTTTTGGAAATGACTTTCCAACTATTTTTCATTATTTTAAAAATGCTATTGTCCTGGAGTTGATGAACGAGTGAGATCTCTTTTTATCGTGGATCGAGCATAAATGAGATTAATGAGATAATAATTAATATAGCAGGAAGAAGTCGCGATATGAATTTAAGTTTATTGTGAAAATCAAGTTTTTCACTCGTCGTCGATGGGACAGTCAATGTCGAAGGTTTTGGATATGTGTTTTTGAATAATAACGTTGTTACGTTTTATAATGGATTTCGTTGCCGTTTCGGAACCATAAGGAGCATCAATGGGAAAACTACCCCCGAAAATGAGGGGTTTGTAATGGGAAGCTTCGGCGTTTGATTTATCGTCGTGTACGATGGACCACGCATCAACGGTGTCACAAATAACGTCCTTTCGTCTCATATGAGGAGCGATTCTGATAGTTTTTTTTTCGTCGAAATCGCAGTATTGCTGAAGACTTTGACTATCTTTAAGATTTTTAAGAATTTTTTCATCTTTACGAGAATTATCGAAATGTGAGATTGAATCGAAATCCATGTTTTCGAATTGAATGTCTAAATCGGTGGTGACGGTTTTTACAACGTCCTGGGTAATCGGCTCGTTTTCCTCGTCGGTATCTTCGCTCGAACTACGCTTAGGTTTAGGTTTACACTTGAGAAAAACCGGCGGTTTAGAAGACGGTGGTTTGAGTAATTTTTGATGGATTTTCCTCGATCTCGGAATCGTCGATAATTCATGTTTCGAATAAGAAAGGATCTTTGGATAAGAAGCTGCGATTTTTGGATATCGCATTGTTTTCGTTGACGTCTCCGAGATCGAAGATTCAGTGGTTGCATTATTTTTCGTGTGTCCCAAGTTTTCCTCGCATTGTGCAAACTTTCGACGACGCACTGTCCCTACGTTCGTCTCATCCTTGCACAACATCCTTTCTTTCTCAACGCTCGTATCCCCTTTCGGATTACTTACTTCAGGCGTTGTCTGGTTTTCCTCCTTTTCCGACTGCGCCGGATTAGCGAGCATGAATAAATAAGCGGAAGAAGTTAATTTAATCCTGACAAAGATCATGAAATCTCGTCTCTAATTTAGTGCCTTTATTGTCTGAAGCTTCACCAAACTTTCCGCTCCATTTCCATCTAACAATTATAATCTTCGTAAATTATAAAAATTCAATCTTTGTTAAACTCAAAGTACGTAGAACCGAAACCTTCTTGATCTTTGCTCTTGGCAATAAATAAAAATACTAAAGTGTGGAATTTCGTTAAGCACAGCGTTAAAAATAAGTCGAAACATCACATCCTTCTAAAATTCATTATTTCCACGATTTCAGAGAATTGTTCGGTGGCTCCTGTTCCTTTGAATGGCAAACCTGGCACTTTGTTACGAATTCAAAGAAAGGAATGAGCAAAAATGACAAATGTGACCCTCGTGGAAAATACGAGAAAAAAATGCCTAAATAAAACGTTGAATCCGTTTAACCCGTAGACCCCACACCCCCTTTTCTCACTCACCACAATGGTGCAATTTAGCACTTCGACTTCTTGAAACTTTGTATTTTTTCGACGAATACATGAAATTTATCTTGAAACCATACTTTTTAGGGGTAAAATATCCGGCGTAAACGATTGCAATGATTTTGAAATTCGAAAAATGAAAATTCATCGTCAAAAAATGACCAAATCGAAGAGAGCAATTTTAAAAACCTGTTACACTCGAAATTTTAGTGGGTGCGAATTAGCACCAGTGTGGTGTCTACGGGTTAAATAAAGCAATGAGAAAGAACTGAGGGAAATAAAAATTGGAAGTTTATCTCACCTCGTAATTCCAAGGAGATTGTTGCTGTGACGAGTCGACGTCGGCTTGGTCGTTGGGATATTGTGACTGATTGGTGGATTGTTGTTGCCAATCGGTGTTGTTGTAATCCTGAGTCTGGTAATCCGGTTGTCCATAAGTTTGTTGGTTCCAATAATCAGGTTGTTGGGGTTGATTGTAGTTGTCGACGCTGGAAAGTGGATAATGGGAGGATTGTTCGGCCGAAGTGTACTGTTCGGGTACGTTAGATGGTAAGGAAAGAGGCTGCCACTCGGTTTGTTGATCGTCGGTGGTGGGCACTTCCATCAGGGAAGTTGAGCCGTCCGTAAAATTGTTGGTTTCCATGCGAGCGATTCCTCGAGGCTGAGAAATTTCTCGAACCTCTCGTTCAGCGGCGGAGAAATTATCATGGCTGACGTATTCGTGTTGGACGATTTCGCCGGTTTGGCAACGATTCAGAACTTCGCCGAGGTTGTTGAGCCACACGAGACTCGCGGCGTCCTCGAGAGAATCTTTGCACACGGGATCGTGATATTTGATTCGATCTCCGAGGGTGTAAACGTCGTTTATGAACGACGGCTTGTACTTTGAAGGATCGTTGACAATGTTGACGGCGATTTGCTCGAGATACAGGAGAGATTTCTCCATGAGACCGTAGTCGACCATTTTCCGGGCAGATTCGAATTTGAAAGTTTGTAGATCGACGATCGTGAAGCCGGGCTCGCTCAAATTACGAGCGTATTCGTAAATCTCCGTCAACATTATCGCCTCCGGGTTCACGAATTCCTCGTACGGTCGTTGGTGATTAGAGCCAATCAGTACCAACTTGACACCTGGAGAACCGTAAGGCCCGAAATCCAATTGTGCCAATATGTAACAAAAGTGCGCTGCGTGGATGTCGCCTCGAGAGGCAAGTGTATCACCCAAATTTGTTATCGAACGCCGATTTATTTCGGGATTGGCCGACGTGTTTGATATTATCATCGCCAAATGTGGCCGCCAGTCGTCCCATTTTGGATCGGATATGCACTGGAAATTCACGCGATTCTCATTAATTCGTCATTTTCAACAAAAAATTATATTTTCGTAATTTTTTTTTTTCTTATGAAGAAAAAGAGCAATTCCATTTTTTTAATGAAGAAATTTTGAGTTGAGTCGAATTCCACTTTTGGGAGATTGAAGAATTTTAAAAAATTTCAAATTTTCACATTTTTTTTAGTGCCAAAAAAATTTTCATCGAATAAGAACGAAGAATAAAATTTTTTTCAAGGGTTTGGGAAAACCTACCGTGACACTGGCTGGTACACGGCCGGAATGGAGTTGGTAAAGCGTCTGCAAAGGATCTTGGGCTGGAAGACTATTCGCGAAACGTGTCATTACCGAAGCGTGCGTACGTTTGTCCAATTTACTTGCGAGGAACAATGCGTGACCCCAGAGGCCTTCGGTCATCGCGTATTCTGTGGATAAACAAGCGACGACATGAGTGAACGAGAGGAAAGTGTATAACAAAGCGAGAATTTGATAACGGGCGAATTTTAGAATTTTTCTTTCGGTCAAAATGAAAATTTATCATGAAAGTAACGCAATGCTGGCGCAAAAAGGTTGAGGCAGAACTTACCCAAGGCTTCTTGAACCAATCCATAGAGAAGCGTGTTTCTAAACTCATCGGTCATTTGCTCGACTGTCTTTCGTTGTTTAACAGTTTCCACGACTTCTTGTCCCGGCGAGCCCTCGTGCACGGAACCATCTCCACCAGTGACTCCTGACCTTTGAGATATCGTCGACTCTCGACGCATCGGTTCATGATTTCCTCTGTTGATGTTGTACGGATAATTCTTTTTGTTTACCAGCAACAGTTCAGCAATATCGACCCCGACAACGTTCTGGAATTTTCGAAAATCGTCCCTTTACAGTGTCGAACATCCACAAAGAATGAAAAATTGAATTCGTTTTTTTTTATGTCGAAATTCACTGCTTGAGCTTTCCTCCAAAATACAACGAAGGTTTTTCGAATTTCTTTTTACATTTCGTACAAATTTTTTTTTTTTTTTTTAATTTCGAAAAACCGATAACTTTTCGTTTAGAAAAACATTTTTCATACCCCATTCTGTTGGATCAACATGATCATGAGCTCGTACAGGAGAATGTACGAAGCTTTGTCATCGAGCTCGTCACTGACGGCTGCTTTCTTGATTTTCGACTCGCAATAATCGATGATAGTTTTCTTGTGTGTAACGCCCCTGTAAGATAAAAATGATTATCATATTATTGATCGGTTAAACTCCCAGGGTCATAAAAAAAAATGCAAAATTCCATCTGCGTGTAGAGATTCTTGATCGTGCATGCTCGAGATCATAAATCTTTTAATTACACTTGCTTAATGAGAGGTCCTGGATATGCCCGAAGTTCGCGGGCGACAGGATCGTGAACGAGATGAGAATCCAATCGCAGAACATCCACTCTGGCCCGGTCTCCATCAGCTGGGTAGCACGCATGAACGTGGAGCAATGATCCGATCGAAAGAGAACCTGCAAAAGGAATTTTCAAATCTCTATCAAAGTACAGCGGGCGGAAATCTTTTTTGTAGCCAAAAACGTGACTCGAAACATCGAAAAGTTGGAGATGGATAAACAAAGTCATGGCCACCGACGACAATTCAAATTTTCCGCAAAGTTTTCAAGTCCGATTGCCAAGGACAATCGTTTTCATGAAGAAATTTCCAAAACTTGCAAAACTTACCTATAACATGAGATGTGGAGAATTTAGTAGGCGTCAAGCGAGACGAAGCGATTCTGGAGTCTTCGAGAACCGACAAATCACCGAGAGTCCTTTTCTCGCTTGTCGTTGTCCTGGATAATGTGAGTTCGATTATTCGTATCGATCAACATAACATTTCACCATCATTTAGATTTTTGGGACCGCGATTTTGGGGCAAAAGAACTAAAAGAAGCACGCAGACAAAAATGCAGAAAATCTAGGAAATTCGGAGGAACAATGAATAATTATTCCACTCGGGTAATCTCCCTCGGAAGTTCGTTTGGCTTTTTTCCTACGATACTATTTTCTCGTACGCAAATTTACCACTCTGAGGCTTCCGGCAAGTTCAATATTCTTCATCTATTTATCAAAATTTGCCGTTTAAAAAACTGCAGTCTCAGAAAAAATACCCCATTATAACGAAGCGACGTAATATATAAATCCACGAATTTTCGCGAGCCCAGAGTACTAGCCCCGGATGTTTAAACTTGTAAATAGTGTGACCACACAAGTTTCAAGTCCGTACGTGTGGAAAAAAGTCAATTAGTGATTCACAGAGCTCCGAAGGGTTAGAAAGGATTAAGCTGGGTTTGTAGGAGCCACGACGCGACATTGATAATTTGTTAAGTGTTCGAGCCGAGCTACAAGCGAATCTCGGGCTCTCACCTATCCAAGTATCGACAACTCGAGCGTCTTCGACGCAGGGGACTCTCGAGGTATCCGGGATATCCGAAATACGAGACGTACAGTGACTTGTTCGGTGCGTGGAAGCAAAAGCTTGGATTGGCGAACAATCTGGTCATGCAATCGAAATGAATTGAAATGCAGTAAGAGAGAAAAAGCGAATTTCGTGAATGAGCAACGAGCACATTTCGTTAGAGTAAAAATGAAAGACAAAAAAATGGGATTTTTCACGAGCATCATAATTCAGTGATTGTTTACCTGTCTTCGCAAGAACTTCGTCCCGAGTGTACACTCGCACGATCCTCCTGATAATTAGTGCTGACTGGTCTGGCGACTTGGGGCTGATGTTGATTGGCGTAATATTTATGATACCATTCGGAATACGCCGCCGGATTGGTGCGTCGTAAATTTTCGAGGTACGAGAAATAATTTGTGTTGTAATTCGCTCCGTAATCGTAACCGTTATATCCTGCTGAATAAACAAAACCTCCATTAGTCAAAATTTCTATGCAAACAACAATAAAAAAATACACTATTCAATTGCTCCTTGAGTTATAATTAATAAAACACTATTCGGCATGAAATGTTATTCCTGCCAGGAAGGATTCAAAACTTCCTAAAAGTTATTTCAATTTTACTAATTATTATTATTTATTAATCATTATTTATTAATCAATAATTATTCATTATTATTAAATTAAAGTAGAATTGAATTGGTGCTTGACATAATTAATGAAAAACTCTTTGGCATGAAATGTTATTTTTGTCAGGAAGGTTTTTAAATTTTCAAAAATTCGATTTTATTAAATTTTTTCTCAAAATTCGTTTCATCATCCAAATCTTTCGTACTCACCAGGATAGCCGTAATAAGGATCTCGTGCTCGCATGTAATAATCGCGATCTCGATCGTTGTAGGAAGATCTGCTCGAAGGTCTGGAACTGAAAGAAAGATTGAATTATGAGAGCGATAAAGATGGTTGATTTTTTTAAAATAAGGATTGGAGAGGATTGCACGTTTTTTTTTCGGCAGAAAAATGAGCACGATGAATTTGATGTTGCGAAGCAAAGTTACCTCCGCGCATAAGGATCTTCGTAGTAGTCTCTGCGCGATGGAGGATCTCGAGGGTCTCGAGGATCATAATCGTCGTATCGTCTAGGACGACGTTCGTCCCTCCTGCGCTCGGAATATTCACGGTCACGTGGATCCATGCGCGAGTAGCGTGAATCGAATTCCCGAGCGTCGCGGTCTCTTCGCCGGGGGTTGTCCAGCCGATCGCCTCTTCTACGATCCTCGCCTCTTCGCCTTCCGTCGCTGTCGTCCAAATCTTCCTTCGGCCTGCCACGTCTCTCGGCATCTTCGCGGCCGTGTCTGTCAAGATCGTCTCTACTGTTTTGTCGACCTTCCCTGTACGAAGCATCCCGACGATCTAAATCTTCGCGGGAATTGTACGCACGATCGTAATCCCCACCGCGACGACGTTCGTAGTAATAATCGTCATCGTATTCGCGCTCTCGTTCGTAACTGTGACAAATTCATCGGATTAAACAATATTTCCATCGTGGGAATTCCGTTGGAATTTGCTTCGTTGGACTCAAACGGAATTTGCCATTTTATTAGATTTTTTCAAAGCAAAAACTCAAATTTGATGGCAATGTTTGTCTGTGACGATTATTTACAAATAAAAAACTGATCGTCTAAAAAAACGAGGCAATTTTGAACAAATGGTGAATTGATGAAATATTTTTCAGAAAATTGCACATTTCTTTGCGTGAAAGCAAGGAAAACAATGGTGGCAACTCACTAAGGTCCCTTCCGGTCGTAATCGTAGCGTCGTCGATCCGTTGGGCTGCCGTCTCGTCGCCGTTCCCTACTACCGTCTCTACTGTTGCCCGAGCCCTCGTCATCGCCGTCCTCGTAGGAATCCCGACGGTTCGGAGGCCCGAGGACGCTCGGGGTTTCTCCCACCGAGGCACCGACAGCTTCCTCGCGTTTGCTTCGCGATTCAGCAGGTGGTTCTTGATGCGTCGTCGAGACTATCGCAAAGAAACAAAATGCTTGGAATAAGTTTTCGGAAAAGTAATTTTCTTTTTTTTTTTTAATCGTTCATCATATTTTTATGTATTTCCTGTCTTTGCAAAAAACGGCTGATTGTATTTTTGAAAAAACTCACGAAGGGGCATGCCAACTTCTGTGGATCCAGTGACGACTCGTGCGTTGTTCCTCTCGTCAGGTATTTGACCCGATTCGTTAGGAGAAGCACCTCCAGGAATGAGTCTGATCGCACTGTCGATAGGAATGGATGATTCTTCGGCGGTTGTACCGCTGCCAGGGATCTCTCGGAGTTCGCTAGTTTCAAGGGCGGTAGATTGTGTCGATTGGGTGCGTTCCTCGCCGGAGGGATCGTTGCGAGACTGGGAAGGTGGCAAAGATCGTTCGCGTCCGGAAGGATCGTTGCGACGTTCGAGAGTGTCATTATCGGATCTGAGCAAAGCGCCAGAGTTTCTTTCTTGTCCGGGTGGGACGTCGCGGCGTTCGGTACGTTCGGGTAAGTTTCTCGGTGGCAATGATTGAGCTTGTCCAGTAGGATCGTTTCGTCTGGGGTCGGGAACGACTCGTGGGCTGGATTGTATTTGTTGTTCTTGGCCGGTCGGATCGTCGCGATTTCTGTGAGCCTCGCCGGAGCTCGATTGTCCCGGGACTTCTCTTAAGAACGGTATGTCGTTCGGAACTTCGTCGTTCTCGTCGTCCTGGCTCGGTGGAGTGGACTCGTGTTCCTGATGGGAATCCGTAAGCTCCCCGGTCTCGAGGAAAGTGTTTCTATCGTTTGAAGCGAATTCGTAATTCTCCGGAGGTTGTTGTTCGCTCTGTTGAATAATTTGCGTTACCTCGGCGTGGCTCGCTTCTTGTCGAGGTTCGCGCGAAATCGTGGGGTTCTCTTTCGACGCGCTGACCACGGGTTTCTGTTCGTTCTCCAGAGTCTCCCGATTGATCGAATCTCGAGAACCGTAAATATCACGTTCTTGAGTAACCGGAGTAACAACTTCGAGATTAACGAATTCGGCAGATTGTTGAATGTTCTCGTAGTTCTCGACATTTTGATCGGGAGTCCATTGCTGCTGGGGAGGCGATTGCACCGGCAGCCTGGGCCGATCGTTGACGTACCAACCACTGGCGATCTGCTGCTGGGATTGAGGAGCATTTTGGTTGTACCACTGATCGTAATTCGTTTGGGGAATCACGCTTTCCGGTATAGCGCTCGTTGGGTTGCTCGGATAGGGCGGATGGACCGGAATCTCTGGGGATGTTGTTTCGAAGTGTGCTTGAATGGGAAGATTATCTTGACTGGTTCTTCCCGCCGGTTGGACACTCGGTGCCAGATCTTCGGAGGCCAAGGCTTGGCTGGGCGGTGGGTTTGAATGAAGAAGCTCGTGTTGTTGTTGCTGCGAAGATTTGTCGCTTCCGAGGCTGAGTTGACTGACGCTGGTTGACAAGTCGGTAATGGGTCTGGAGGCCATCCAATCGGAGTCGGTGTTCCAGTCGAGATGCTCGTGGTGATTGTTATCTCGGGCGAGGACGTTCTCGGAATTGTCGGAGGTCGAGTTCGTCTCGGACGCTCCGATCCAAGTGGTGCTCGGCGATTGATAAGAAATCGGCGCTTTTCCTTCGGTCGGAGAATCGTTCAACGACGTCGAACTTGCCACTGACGTCGCTAACGACTTTTTTCGCTCGTCCGTTGGATCAGCGCTGCTTGACAAATTCGGTATCGAACCGGAAGTCGTCGATGCTGTCGACGATGCGAAATGCGCTAGCGGCGGCTTCACTTGCGACCATTCCTTCGATGATATCCGACCTGGAGGCAGATCCTCCTCCGATGCTATGTCCGTCGCTGTTCCCGTTGAATCTACGCTGTGCTGCTGCGACCATTGGCCCGACGGAACTTCCGATTGGCCAGGCATTTGCTGCCAGGATTGCAAACTCGTCAGGCCCTTCGCTTGGTTCCACACGTTTGCTTCAGGCGGCGTGTTGTTCACCGAAGACTTAAAAAAAACGAAAAAAAGGGGATTTTTTACTCAACAGCTTTTTGGCAAAATCTCGAGCCCGTTGAAACATAAAAATCTGTCAAACTTTTATCAGGCCACAAAATTGCTTGAAAAACTTAAATTTATATCGTGTCACTCACGTCTCTAGATGGATGTCTCTGACTGATGGATTCAGGTTCACGATTTACGTTTTGTTGTTGCCACTGATTGGTCGTTGGGTTAGGAGTGAATGGTTGTGAGGTTTGTGGATGCCGAGGTTGCCACTGGGTCTCTGGTTGAGTTTTGTAACGCTGGTCAGGTTCGTTGCCCGGACGATCGTGCCAGTAAGCGGGCTCAGGGGCTTCGGTATGAGCTTGCCAATTGGTCGGTGGTTGAGGAGCCCGATTGGCTTCAGGATTCCAATTGTAATTGTTGGGGATCGGTTGCTGCGTGGGGATCGTTGGTGTGGGCAAAGATTTCGGTTCGAAATTCGGTTGGTTGGACTGGAAGTAAGGATTGAAAGAGGGAATCTGGTGGTCCGGATTGTCGAGAACTTGGGTTTGGGGCTGTGGAGTTGGCAACCATTGGGAATGCTCGTTTCCACCAAGGGGATTGGCCGCCTTGACCGGACCGGGACAGCCTGGAATTGGTTGTTGTTGATTCGCATTGTAATTTGAATAATTGGAAAAGTTATCGGGTTGTTGAGGTGTTGGCTCTCGGCTGGGAATATTTTTCGTTGTGTTTCCTTCTACTTGGTGCGTCTGGCTCGGAGCCATTTGCCTCTTATTTCCATTCAGATTTTGATAATAATTATCTTGCTGTGGTTTAGGCGGAGTTTGCACGTTGCTAGCGTACGAAGGCACAAACTGTGGCGGCGCTTGTTGCAGTTGTTGATGTTGTTGCTGAGCCACATGTTGCTGCTGCGGCATCTGTTGCTGCTGAGCTAACTGTGGCGCTGATTGTTGCTGCGTCTCAGCCTGCTGATCGACGCTCCAGTTCCACGAATCATTGCCGTTGTCCACATTCTCCGTGCCCCAATCCCAAGAGTCGCCTTCCCCAGCCTGTTTCGGTTGATTCGCTATCTGGTGCTGCCCCTGGAAAGCACCCGTTGTTGGCATCGACTGGGGCCCCGTATTCGACACCGAACCCCATGAATTTTGATTTTGTACTCCATAATTCAATACCGCAGCAGGATCCGGTCTAGATCTGCTTGGACGCGCTCTGTACGGATTCTGCAAACAGGCGCGATCATTAATTCTCAAAAATTTGCCCTAATCCGGAAAATTTATCGATGTCTTTGGAAAAAGTTGAAAAACGACACTCACATTCATACTAAAACGTCAGCGGGACCTATCGGCTCAAGCTCGTGCTAATCTTCAACCTGGAAAAATAAATACCATAGAGTACAATTGATAATCGTCTGCGCTAATTTATTTGGATTCCGTTGAATCGTCCAAAGGCGATGTCGTTGAATCGCAAACAAAAATACGCAATTTTCTCAGTAGATAGGAAAATTCAGACACACTTTTCATCAAATTTTTACACTAAGTCTGTCGAAGTAAATAAGCGCATGGTAAAAAGTAAGGAAATAATTATTGGGAGGGATATTTTTTGTCTGGTTTCACAAAGTAAAGTTTGATTTGATTTTTGGAAAAAGTTACATGAAATTTTTCATTTTAACGAGGTTATATTTTTAGAGTTGGAATGTGGAAAGGCGTTCTGGTAAGAAAACTGTGTTGGATGGTATTAAGGAGGAAAACAAAGGTTCGCGTATGTAGGAAGAAGGTGACAGCGGAGAAGGTGGGACCTATTGAACCGAGATAATATTGACAGTGATAAAGCATGAGATGCATGGACAATAACATATGTTGGAAGAAAATAAATGATGAAAAAGGGAAACTGCGTAAAATTGGATGGAAAAAAAAGTTGGCAAGTCGCATTGGTTTATGCTAATGATAGAAAGACGATTAGGAAATCGAGTACGATTGATGGGCATGAAAAATCGGGAGTATACGAAAGTGCCTGTCGTGGCGCGGAGTTCCGAAAATCTCATTAAAAAGTCGCGGGGATTGAAGAGGCGAAAAAGAGAGAGAAACATGTACGTATGTGTATCGAATGTGCGAAGCAAATAAAACACAAGAAATCATCGATAGGTAGAAACACACATGCTTACATTGCTACGTGGATATTGGCGTTTGGTTTCTGTGATAAAACTCGGGGAAAATCGCATTTAAATGTTATATAACTGATGAATACAGGTGATGAAGCAAATTTTATGGAAAATATTGATAAGTAATCGTGAAAGTTGATTAATGTGTCGTAGAAAAAGAATTGTCTGGTTTTTTTGTACCAGCTGCAAAGACGTTCGACACAGACGTATATTTCGTCTGGCAATCCCCAGACTTTTTACTACCTCTTCTCTCACTCTCTTGCGTTCTCCCCCACACATGCACACTTGTCTACGCGATCGAAATGACTTTCCACTTACCCAGCTATCGTGTCCGGTGTACGCGTCCATACACGCGATATTGCATTATATTCCTAGGGCACCACTGAATAATGTTCCGCGTGAGGATTAAAGAAAAATCACGTCCGTTTGAATTCACAGTCCGAGAGGGTTACTTTCCGGTCAAAACTTTTCGCCGCTTTGGATTTTCCGAGAGTGGAATTTAATGAGAAAGTCGCGAGGCACTGCTCTGTCGGACGAAAGATTTTCACAAGAACGCGGACATATTTGCGACGAAGAGAGGGAGAAATAGTGGTGAAAGAGCGAGAGAGAGAGAGGAGAGAAAGGAGGTAGATGTGGGTTATAAGCACGTCACGAATTTTCCTCCGGAGACGTTTTTTTACTCGTGTACGTCGGTGTCTGTGTGTAGAACGTGGATACTGACAGCACTAGAATTTCACTAGTACGCCACTGCGTTTTCGAAAAAAGTGCAATACGTGGAGAAAATTTAAGCTGTAATTATCATTCGGTAAAGAAGAAACGGCAAACTCAGGTGTTGCGTTAGAAGAGAATTTTTTTATCGATTAAACTGTTCAGAAGGATCTCTTTCGGCGTCGCGACCGCACCGCCACAAGCGTGCTCGGTTGCGCGCGCAATTAAAAGCCGTGCGCCCCATTGCGATGAGTTGGAAGCTCGCAAGGGAATAACAAGAGTTGTCTCGAATTGACTGACGTGGTTAGCCCACAGTGGCGATTGACCGCGAATCACCTGAACTTTTCGTCTGCGTATAAATGAATACTTGGAAAAATTGAGCGTATAAGCTCGACTCGAGCTTCGTGTCACAGTTATTAGCAAATTTTTTTTTCATTTCATTAAATTACACTGACAATCCTGTTTTTACCGATCCCAACGGAATAATTCGTGACAATGGTGTTGTTCACGATGATTGCGAGGATCCCCGATGGCCTGCCACTCGCGGCTACAATGCAAGAGGACGAACAGGTTAATTTTTAATCATTCCCATTAACGTCACCTCCACCTTTTTTACCATATTTAACGAATCAATAATTCACCTGATCGTTCTATATAATTAAAAAACATGGCAAATCCAATTTCATTCTGAATCGTTCGAATTAATCAAAAGAATATGACAGTTAAGCAACCAATTGACAGATTACGAACGTTTTCAATAACCACAATGTTTTCAACGTTCAAACTCTGATCTTCTCCTCGCTGATGCAATATCACGATCCCCTGTTATCACTTCCATTCTTCATGCCAATTTTTTCTCAAATTTACACAGGCGGGCAAAAATATTCTCGAGTATCAAAACCAGGCCAAAATGCTGTTCAAAAAACTGAGGCCGGAGTCTCCCGCAAGATGTACCATAGAAACTGGTCCGTTTCTTTTCCAGTGAGAGAAATATTTATCAAATATCCATGAAATGCAGCCAAAATTTATTTTACAAAATATTTACATTATTAATAGGGACCTCCTCCTGATTTTTCAATATCATTAAACAAATTATCCCTCCAATCCTTATGCACGAGCCATTTCCCTCCTGGGGAGTTGAGTATCAAGAATTTGCTTCCTCCGAATGAATTTATCGATAAGAAACAATCAACAGACCATCTCCACATGTCCTAGAGACCCCGGGATCTCGAAAAGTATTTCTGACAAGTTCTTTTCCATCAAGAGACATTTCCAGTAAAAAAAATTGTCTCCGGGAGTTGTTATTCGCATATGACTACATTTTTTTGTTGTTGGCCCTTCAAAAACACATGGAAGCAAATTTGAACGACAAATTTTGAGCTTTTGGATTCTATGATAATCGATCAAGAATTTTCAAGGATGGTTGGCCATTAATTCGGTTGGTACGCATTTTCAGCTATCTGATCGAAAATGAAGTCTGTTACCTGGTCCTTTGTGAAAGAAACTGGAGCAAGCGTCTGGCCTACAATTACTTGGAGGACATTGCTCAGGAATTTCATGCGCAATATGGAAAGCGAGTCAACACAGTGACGAGACCATACGCCTTTATAGAATTTGGTAAATCCTTGAATTTTTGAGCTCAAAGAAAACGTTTTGGAATTGCAATAACGAAACGTGGTACAGAATGAGAAATTTGCTTCGCGAATAATTTGTATGGAACTTACGGGTGGAAAGTTTCGAATGAGCAGAAAATTTGAGTTTATGAATATTTTTTTTGCAGACACTTATATCCAGAGAGCGAAGAAAGCGTTTTGGGACGGTCGATCGAGAAGAAACATGAACGCTTTGAACACCCAATTGCAGGATGTCCAAAGAATAATGGTCCAAAATATCGACGATGTCCTCCAAAGGGGAACAGTGCTTTCGGAGCTCGATACAAAAACGCAAAACCTGTCGATGTTGTCCCAGAAATATCGGAAAGATGCGAGTCATTTGAACAGCAAATCGATGTATGTGAAAGCGGTCGCTGGTCTCGTTGCGTTTCTTGTCTTCCTCCTCTATTTCTTTATTCTTTAGTCTCACGACCGACTTGACCGAATGCCGACAAAAGGGCAATAATCGTGTGAGTTTTATTCACGCGACATAAAAATGGTGTAAGGTCGATCGAGCCTCGAAAAAATTGATGTACATCAAATTATATTTTTCCCACCCGTCCTTTGCAAAATTCCTTGCAAATGCCAAGTTTTCTGGGCAAGGAAAAAAAACAAGCGAATAAGCACGTGAAAGGGGAAAACGCGTTTAGCGTAGTTTGGGTTTTTCGAATTGACCAAATTTCTTTCTCCAAATATTGGCCGGAAATCGCGATACAAGTTTACGCTCTGTTCATTCAATTAGAGTGGGAAAAAAAACGATGGTGTTACGTGGAAACGAGGCTTTTCTGTCGCATCGACAAAATAAACGAGGGCGAAGTTGGATCGAGTTTATAAAACTGTAAGTTTCGATTATAATAAGGCTAACGTTCTCGTGACTGGGACGAAACTTCCTTCGTCCATTAATCTCCCGAGACAATATTGCTAATGAAATATTTTCCACTGAACAATGTCTTTCTGTCTTGTACACTTTTTTCCTTTCGTTATCTTTATTTTCCATCCTCCCGGCATTTTTTCTTTGTCTGTTTTCGATAATAATGGGTTTAAGGCGATACGATATGGAACCATGGGCTTCGTAACCGGAGTTTTTTCCGGAATGCCCCGTTCCAGCTAGCTATTTGTAAACACTGTTTTAAGGACAAAATAAATATATATTTATTGTCAAGAACCGAGATTTTTCTTAACCAAGAGAAAATTTGTAGAAAAATATCGTTTTTTTTTTTTTACAAATAGCGCTGCTATACAATTTGATTCTTCACCAGCAATTTTCGGATTTCGATCCTCTTTTCCTCATTTTCCAAAAGTAAACCGTCAAGAATTTGGGACTTTGAAGAAATTTCCAATATTCTATGTAATTCATTCAAATACATAAAAGAAATTGGACTGATTATTGAAAAATGAGAAGAAAAAATGAAAATTTTAATCGTTGAGCGTTGATGACGAAACATGCGAGTGCGAAATCCGGAACGCGGCGGATGATACTTCGAACGTTTTCCGAATTTCCACGTTTTTCTCTCAATAATCGATTATTTATTTACAAACAGTGAGAAAAAAAAACGAAGCAATTTACATTCAAAGTTCCATTTGCACGAGTTGGTCATATTGCGGAATTCCATTTTGCGAAGAGTTTGGTTTATGTGGTTTTCTATTATTGGGATCTTCGTCTTCGGAGTCCGTGCAGTCTGCGTTGAAGAAATAATTAAGAGGCTCTGTCTTGATTGCTGGTTTTTGGTGTCGGTTCGTATGATTGTCTTTGCGTTTTCTTCTGTCGCCGTTTTTTAAGCGTTCTTCGTGTTCCAATTCCTCCTCATCTGCGAAAATCGAATTGATGATTTTTTTGGCGTCATTAAATAATAAAATCGATGAATTCGACGAGGAAAAATGATTTTGCCGGAGATATTGATATTTTTTATGAAACTTACCCGAATCGACTATCTCGTACATGTCGAAATGATCTTTTAGGATAACGTGCACGATGGGGAATTCAATGATTGTTTTTTTGGAAAAATTTTCTTTCAGAGTAAGTGTCAAGTCGAGCTCGTGAAATCTCGAGCCAGATTTTTTAACTTTTTCAGCTTTCAGCAAAACTTTGATCCCCGATAATTCAGCGGAGCGATAAAACTGCAGCTTGTCTTGGAGGATTTCTAGGACGTTTGAATCTTGGCCTTCGAAACTTTCATGCTTCGAATTGACAGGATCTAAAATGGTCTGAACAATGTCCGAGAGTCTCGTGATTTCGTGGACTCTGAAAAAAACATAAATTAAAAATTTGGATCAATTTTTGATGACCAAAATCATTGTTAAACCCGTTTCGTACCTTTTTGTCGTCCATTTCGCATTTTCTGCTTGCGGAAATATCCATTCTATTCGCCAGAATAATTCGTTCGTCTTCCAATTGAAAAATGTCGTATTTTCCTTGTGTCTACTGAAATTTTGGGGCATGAATTCTAATCTGACCCCACTTCGATTTGCAGCTCCTCTCAATTTTTGTAGGGGCTAGAAAAATTTTAATTCTTTCAAATTGATTTGAGAAATCGATTTTTTTCTGAAAAATTTGATTTTTTTTCTCAGTAAAATTGATTTTTTTTCAGTAATATTAATTTTTCCAGAAAAATTGATTTTTCTATTGACCTGCTGAGTACCAGCGAAAGTTTATCAATTGTGTTACTTGTACTGAAACTTGTGAGTCCCAATAAAATGAAGATTTCTGAATAACAGGGATGGAAACGGTTGATCCATTGGCATCCGGATTTGATATCATAATTCATTCAACTTCAGAATTCCAAACGAAAAACGAAAAGATTGAAACGAAGGTTCCCATGGATTATCAGAAAAGGAGTTTATGAAGAATTCTTTTATTATAAACTTCGATTAGTTATTTTTTTGACACGTACCACTGGGAGATTGTTCAGTCGAGTGCATTTTTTGGAAGGATCCCTCTGCAGTTGGTCGACGGATCGACCAACTTCTTCCAACAATCTGTAATCTGAAAACAATGAATTCTCATGGTCTCGGTAATGAATCCGTCGCCAAAGTTCGCTTAGAGTTTGCGAAGTTGAAATTTTTTGACGTTGTTTGACTTATCACAAAAAAGCTTTGTCAGTATACGCGGGACGAAGGAAACACTGACAGGGGCTTTTTGTAATGAATAATTGTGTCGGAAATTTTCAAGTTTCCGTCACAAAAATCCTGCCGTACGTGGAATCCGGAAAAGCTTTCGATTTCTTTGAGAATCTGACTATGTAAATATTGTAAATAAGGATAAATGGATTTTTACCACTGAGAAGGTCAAGATCAGAGAAGTTGTTGAGAGGTATGAATTTCGTCCTGTCCCGAACACCGTCGCAATCAAGTTCTTTTTTGTGAATGTTTATGCACGTGAGACCGCACGTTCTAACCTCACATTTCGGACAAGTGTATTTGGCTTTTTGTGCCGTGCACACTTCGCAATTTTCCAATCTGAAATAATGAGAAATGAAAAAGCCAATTCGACGATGTTCGTGCAGTGAGAATGAAGCATTGTCTGAGCTACTCGCATACTTTACAATGGACGTTTCCATTATTTGCCGTCGGAAAATGTTCAAATTTTGAACGAACTGGTCTACTTCTACTAGCGCACGAGCACGAAGAGTGGGGAGCGTGGGGAGAATCAGTGATCACATTCGCCGGAATAGACGGGCAAAAAGCGTGGTAGTGGGGGAAGCTGGAAACTCGGAGAGCGCACTGAACACTGAACTCACACCACTCCCACCCCACCCACCAGTAGGACGTGAGACGTGGTGGGACTTCGACCAGACTAGAACCAGCTCGATCCTGGATTCCGGATCGGCGACATTCAGCGATTCAGTAGGACGCCGGCCGGCACGGGGTGGCTTTGTTTCTTTCGATGGTCACTCGATACTGATGAAATGACTGGACGAAATATTCAGAGACCACCAGATTCTATTTTATTCTCAACAAATAGGATTTCCGGTTCGATGTTTCAGGATTCGAATAACAATAATACAATTAATAATGTAATGCAATGAATCATTATATCACGAAGAATCATAGTGATTTACGACAATTTATATTTTTTCTAAATGATGCATGAAGTAATGATATCTCTGCTATTTAGTTCATTCTTATAATTAAAACCGCGAAAAAAAGCAGCCATTTCTTACCGACCGTAGAACTGATAGATTGAGAAGGACTACACTCGGTTACTATAAGTCGATAACCAAAACCCAGCAAACAAAATACTGGTACGGTACTGGTACGATACCGGTACCACCTCCACCGCGTACCAGTACTGTACCCACCAGGTACGTGCGTACCGTGAGGGTACGGTACTGGTACAGCGTACCAGTACGCGGTACTGCCACGGTACCGGTACTGTACGGTTGATGCTCAATCAGAGTAGTACGACGTACTCCGACGGTACCAGTACGGTACAGTACTGGTACAGTAATGGTACGCTGTACTGTGGTAACATGTACCGCCACCGTACCGATACGGCGTGGCGTTGGTATTTCATACCAGTACCGTACCAACACCGTGGCGGTACGGCGTACCCAATTTAGTTATGAAATGGTCGTTGAAGGTCGCCACTAAGCCCGGGCGAATGCGAGTCGTTCGTTCTCTAGTCTTCCTCTTCGCATAAACAAACAACATAGCGATGGGGAGCATTGTCATTAGAGGCGGTAGCGCGGTATTGAGAAAAACATAACTTGACCTTGCGACTGTTACGCGAGTGAGATATGTGCACTTCCCCGAAGTGAAGACTGTCCGGCCTTCCGACAGATCGCAACGACACATGAAAGGGCGATACGTGCTCCATTTCCCTCCATATATATCGTTTCCAAACCGTGGGTCGGAACAAATCTTTCACGAAAGCTCGGCAGCGGTGAGTGACCGACCCATACTTTTATTTTTTTACCACCCTCTCAAGCATCCTCGTCACACTGATTCTCCATCGAAACATATCACGTTCAGTTGTTCCTCGCCATTCAATGGCAGAATTAATACGCAGGGAATTAAGCATATACGAATATATAACGAATTGAAGTGTAATATTTTAATAGTAATAATAATGAAGTACAGATGCTTTTATACAGTATGTATAGATAGACATGGTCGTAATATAGTTATTTTTTTTTCAATTTTTCTTAATATTTGATCAATATACTTATTCTAAATCATTTCATAAGGTTATTACCGTCTACAGAGCAATAGATGAAGAGAAACAGAGAGAGAGGGATAAAGATATGTAGAACATTTATATTGTTTCAAATGAAAAAAGAAGTGAAGCCCCCAACTCTATATCGGTGTCGTGACATCGTATATGTATATATACATATGTAATTATAATTATTGTACACAAAATACAGTAACGAACGAAACAAGTAGAACAAAACGGTCTTTTTTTTTATTGCTACGAAAATTCGCTGCTCCGGGAGTATTGTTGTTATGAAAAACGGCCGAAGGTCATTCGTAGCGAAATTCCACGTATTTCGAGTGGATTCCTCGCATCGAGGACGCTCGAGCGCTTTCATTCTTACAGCTGTAGAAAATATAATCGTGTTTTACTTGTTTTGTATGTTACTGCAAATAGTGCATGTAATTATATAGTATATATTATTAATATATACATATATAACTATGAATACATACATATATAATTATGCAGTGACGTAGAAAACGAAAAAAATCGAGTGAATGTAAACTTTGCTGCTTCCAAAAATGGAATCAATCGAAATGAAGGGTTTGCTAACTTTTGGTCGAACTTTAATGAAACTTGTTGTGAAGCTGTGACGGATTCGCAACTTTTGTCGACTTTTTTCTGGCATTCGATCAGCGCACTTGACTAATTAACTCGAAACTCGTTGTTGGAGTAATTTTTCGTATTCTACTCGTTTAGTACGTCACTGTATATAAATATATATATATATTTTTACTTCTTTAATGCTTTATCGAGTACAGTGAGACCGTAAATAATGATTATAATATCCCATGTACGTGGCGAGTAGCGTCTCGAGTGCTACGACAATTTTCTACCGTGTGTGGTTCGATTCGTTTCATAATTTTTTAATTTTTCATTTCTTCGTAGGATAATCGATAAAAATGTCAGATATTTCCGGGGTCTTCCTCTTTTTTCACTTCTCGCTTTTATCTTTCCACTTTTTATAATGTTGTCGTCGATTTGTGTGTGTGTTTTTTTACAAACATTATGATCTAATCGAAATTTGTACACAGCTTGATATAATTTGTTTTACTTAATGATTAAAATCGTTTTATCAACTCGTTACGTTTTACACTTAATCGTTTCATCCACGCTTTGGCTTCTCGACTATATAAATTTTGATGCTCCGAAGTGGCTTTTCTTCCGAAACTAAAACTTTACTTTCTTCGTTGTGCTCTCGCCTTTTTTTCAACATTTTTTCCGCCATTTTCGCTTTTTCATTCACTCTATTTATTTACTCGAATTTTGTTCCAAATATCGAACTACGTTGGGCCTCGCTGTACAGAATGCGATAATTTCCAATTCGTCTCGCTTCTTCAACAAACATTTTTTTCTCATTTTTAACTTTTTTATTTTTTTCATTGGTTTTCTTGATTCCTCGTAGTTTTTTTAACGATCGTTCGGTTTTGGAGATATCAACGATACAATAAATAATGCTGTGGCTTCGCATCAACGAAACGATCATGCGTTTGTTTATTTTTATTTTACTCTGAGGTCACGCCAAGCTCCGGAACGTGGGGACAAATGTTTTGCTTTGTTTTTCTTTCTTTACGTGCACGAGTGTCTCGACGTAGCGTTTAGGAACTAGCTATAACATAAACAAGTCGTTTTTTTTTTTTACGTGGGATTGAATTGCTCGTGCCCTCGCTCGGACGCGCCTCGATATATTTGTTTTATTTACGTTATTATTATAATCCAGGTGTCCCTTAAAACTCAACACTTTTTTCAGAATCTTTGATTTTCTTTTTTATTTTGTTTTTAGTCTTCTGGCCGGTTTGACCGGTTATCACGCTTCGATTAATTATAAACTAAATGGAAACTATCGGAGATTCGCTTCGGTCGCTGTGATCATCCATTCGAGTCTCGATTTCTGTCGCGGAAAAATCGAAGCTTCGAATATTTTTTTCGATTCTTATCTCATCGGGCTTGACTTTTTCGGGAAACGAGATTAGACGAAAAGTAATTAATGTGTCAGACTCGCTAATCGTTGATCGTATCGTTGCCTCGTCACACGCAATAAAAACGTCAATTTCTCGCCCGAAAATTTCACTCGCGTCATACTTTTTTCGAATTTACGTTTAACGCCGTTTTTTCGAGATGAAACATCGAAGGTCACTCCGGTCCATAGATTTTCCCATGAACAAGAAATTTCGTCGAATTCCCAACGTTTGTTTTTTTTTCTATTCCCTCTCGAAAATAAAGCTCCGGAGCTTGTCGGGGCTCCGTGATTTTCGAGGGAATTCCTAAAGCTTTTACGAGCCTCGGCAACGATCGTCGACGATCCTAAGGTCGCGGGAAATTGTGCGGGGGAAATGAGTCTCTTCCGGATGATTGATTCTTTGCACCAAGAGCTTCCGGACTCAATTTCTCGTCGATAATTCGAACTTGAAAAAGTTGGATTCACGCGTGACGAAAGAGTGAAGAGTCGGATGAGAAGGCAGCGGGTTGCAGAGACTATGTAGAGATTTCGATGACGGGGGAGGCGGTGTTGTTGTTCAAGAGTTCCGGTTTGTCTCTGAACTCAAGTTCGTATTGTGAGGGTGGTGGCGATTCTTTGGTCCCTAGAGGAGACATGGGATCGGTTTCCTCGAGCGGGGAAACGTCTTCTTCGCTGGCATCGGATTCTTCGCCGATTCTGAGGCGCTCAGGCATTGTGCAGTAGGTTGGTCGACTGTGGCGATCGAGACCGTAGACGGGATCGCCGCTGTACGTAACTTTGCCCATGAACGATCTAATTTCATCGAAGTACGTGTCTTCTCGTTCGTTTTCGTTGCTGCTGCCCGGAGAGTCCGCGACCGATACGACGCCGCTGCCGTCGTCGGCTTCGTGTTTTTTCAAGTGACGATCGAGATTGGTCTGCTGGCCAAAACAACGCTCGCACAGAGGACATTTGAAAGGTCGTTGCTTGTCGTGGATGTTGCGAACGTGGCGCTGGAGGTTGCTCGATATGCTGAAAGATCGATCACAATATTTGCATTTGTAGGGCTGCTCGCCAGTATGAGTTCGAAGATGCCGAGTCAAATTAGCGGAGCGGGGAAATACTTTGCCGCAGTATTTGCACGTGTATCGATCTTTCATTTTGCCAGGATGGTGATGGTGTTGATGATGATGGTGATGAGACATGACAGCGTCTTGAAACGGCTTGACACCGGGGAAAGAGCTGATGGATGGTCTTGTCAAAAGATCAAAAGATCCGCCTGGCCTAGCGCCACTGAGGCCGTTCATAATGTTGCCTAAAAAAGGCAGCCCGCGGGGTGGTCCGAACGGCGGTAGAGGGGGAAGCAGCCGGGATTCCGGTGAACAACCGGGCGGAGTTGGTCCACCGGGAAATCCAGGAAACCCCGGACTGGTGTTGCGATACATGGCTTCGAGAAACATGGCTTGTGTTTGAGGGTGTATTGGCCTGGGGTACGCCATGTATGGGGGTGTTCCGGATGGATTTTGCTCTTGGGAGTTATTCCGAAGTAGCGGACTCGAAATTTCTTTCGTTTCGTTGACCTGCATCGCGTTGTCTTCTTCTTCGGAGTGTCTTGAGGTTTCGATCGTGGATTCCTCCATGAGAAGCGTCGACGGGGAGTTGCTGGGACTTGGCTCGGCGTTCGCTCGCTCGATCGCTTCGGAATCTTGTTTGAATCGTTTCGTTTGAACCCGGAGATCGAGCGGTTGCTCGGTCTCTTCGTTCGACGTCGCGCATTCCGTCGAAGCGATTCGCTTTCTTTTGGCGTCTCGCGGTTGGTCTCGTCTCCTCGATGACTCGTCCTCCATTTCGAGGCTCGATGGGATCGCCGGTCGCGCTGGCGATGGTCGGAACGTCGAAGTTGCTTCTTCAGCCGTTGAGGGCGAGACTTTGTTGTGTTGGGGCAACAGTCTCGGCGGCGTGAATCGCTCCTTCTTTGGACTTTCGCTCCGTTTCTCTGGCTGGTCGGAGTGATGCAGTTGGGGCTGTTGCTTAAGTTGCTGTTGGGCTTGAGCTTGCGGTTGTTGTTGTTGTTGTTGGACTTTGGGCGGGAAGAGCAACGGCGCGTTAAGAAAATTAGGGCCATTTGGAAAAATGCCAGGATAAGGTGGATAGAAAGGCAAACAACCGGAAAGCGATACGCTCGGTCTTTGAAAAACCAAATAGGGACTCGGTCCCGAAGCCGGTAGTTGTGGCATTGCTCCTGTCGAAGGTCGAGCGCCGCTCGAAGAGTCGCAAAACCGTTTGTGTTTGGTCAACGAAGTCACAGTGCTAAACAGTTGGCTACATTTGACGCACTTTATTTGCATACGACAGTCCGAGTGCATGCGTTTGTGACGGCACAGATTAGAGAATTGTGTGTACGATTTGAAGCAAACCTCGCACTGGAAAGGCTTCACGCTACTGTGTATGTGAGTGTGTTGCTTCAGGCCGGAGCTAGTTCCAAAAGTTTTTCCGCATTCGGTGCAAGCGTGACTGCGCGCTCCTACGTGACGGTCCCTGATGTGACGCTGGAGATTCGATGGGTCCGTGAAAACCTGCGGACGTTCCAACTATTAGCGATACTTCGAAATGATCATCGGCTTTTTAAATATTTCATTTCCCCCCCCCATTCCCCCGAATGCTTCGCTAGCCCTCTTACCTTTGGACAATTCTCGCACGAATACTTTCGCAAATCTCCGTGCTTTACTGCTCGATGACGCACCAACAACGGACGCCAGGAATAGCCGCTTGGACAAGTCTCGCAACGGTGCTGCTCCGATGGATAACGATGACTCGTTACCAAGTGATTGTCCAGTCTGTAATTAACATAAAAAATTCTTTCAGCTCGATAGAAACAACGCGTGGAAAAATATTTTCGAGCCCATTTTGCGCGAAACAGTTTACTTCCGAACGGCCGAATTTTCGGCCGCGTAACGCCGCTATTTCGTGGCTCGTATGCCTAATATCGTTACAGCATATCATATCCCGTGGCTAGCATTGATTTTGAATCCCTTTAACGTGTCGTGTGAAAGCCACTATTCGAGGTGATCTAGTGCCGCCGTTGTGACGGCTTTTCGCGCCAGATGAGCTTTTAGCACGCGACTTCCTTTATGATATAAAGGGAGACACCCTTAATAGCTCTTGTGCCAAACACTCGACGCTTCCATACCGCTTTTCATTATTATATCCCTCCAATCTATCCCCGTTTACGACAACAGGTGATTCTAATAAATTTCGATATTATCGATACACGATTGACCGCTATTTCTTCATACTCAACTTCTCGGCCCCAGTCGAATCGCTCCAGGAAATTCACGAGGAGGCACGACCTTCGCAATAATTCCATTTTTTTTTTTTTTTTATCTTTGTACAGGTTTCCTAAATTCCTTCCCTCAATTTGGCCATCTTTCGATAATTGAATTTCATTTTTTCACTCTCAAAATCATTGCAATCGATTATTCGGGATATTTAACCCCTAAAAACTATGGTTTCAAGATCAATTTTACGCATTCGTTGAAGAAATATGAAGTTTTGAAAAGTCGAAGAGAAAATTTGAACCCACGAAAATTTCAAATGTAATAGGCGTTAAAAATTCCTTTTTTAAATTTATCCATTTTTCGACAATTAAATTTCATTTTTTATGTCTCCAAATCATTGCAATAGATTACTCAGGATGTTCTACCCATAAAAATTATGGTTTCAAGATTAATTTCATGGATTCATCGAAGGTGAATCAATTTTTGTGGCGTGTTTTCTTTTCCGTTATGGAGAACGTAAAATTCGATCGAAGCGTAAGATTCTGGGAAGATCAATCTCTTGGGTTTGGGCCAAAAAACACAACTAATTAGACCAAAGAGCTTTTTGGAAAGGTTTACAATTCTTGGGGCACTCGAAGCTTCGGTGGGATCGTCGACGGTTCGATGATGACGTCGAATCTGAGAAATGAGCGATTTATAGTTTTGTATTGAACGGTTCAAGTTATTACGCTCGATTTCGTGCGATTACCAAGATACACAAAGAGAAAGAGAGAAAATGGCGTTTTGTATAGTTTGAGGATCGTCCAATGGTCGAGCATATGGCGAATCCGTTTGTGGTAGTTTGTCGAGAGTAGCAAGGATGGGCTTTACAATTGGATCGCGCACTTGAATTCGTACAAATAGCACGTGACCACTCAAAATTGTGCCGAAACACGTGCCACGCCATGTACTTGACTTTGTACAAGGAGGAAAAAAAATTGCACTCGGGAAAAGAGATTACGTGATCGACGTGCAAGCCTTCTCCCACTCTCGCTTTCCTTTTTACGTGCCATTCACAAATTTCAAGTGGCTCAATTCGGCCGGATACGTACAAACACATCCACCGATCTTTAAACTGCCCCCGCGGGAATGGAAGCAATTTTCGAATGGCGTAACCTCTATTTTTATGGGAAGTTTGAACAAGCACGAATATGGAATATTAAAAAAGATTTGCAACGTGAAAATGACTGTTGGAGATAAAATAATAATGCTTTGATGGATTCGAGGCAGTGAATTAATAAGCAAGCTCGAAGAATCACTAGCCTCCATATCTTCTTCATCTTTTGTCATATACCATAAGCTCACGCTTATATACATTGAGGTATATAGGAGGAGAAAAAAAAAATTATGACTCGTCAACGGCGTATCAAATCCTAGAGGGGAAAAAACGTTGCATCGAGCTAAAGCGCAATCAACTCCACTCGAGTGCACGTAATCGTTCAACTATCAGATTGCAAAATGCATGGACAGAATATATCCGCATGAATCATTTATTAAAGCTTTGCGAACGAGCCTTCCCCGGACAACGCGAATCATCGTGTACAATTTTATTCATTTATTTATTCGGACATTTTTATTTTATAAATTAAAAATCAAACGTCCCGATTAAATTGCCAGTGGCCTCTTTTATCATCGAAAATCTCCGAGCCTCGTATTCCCAAAAAAATATTCATTTCTCTATCCACAATTTTCATAACCGAAACGAAATTTTAATGCGATTTTTAAAATTTTTTTTTAGTTTTTTTAGAAATTCAATGATTTTCGGAAAAAATTGTTTTTATGCCTGAATTCGTACTCACAATTCAATGTCCTTGAAGGGCCTGTCACAGACGGTACATCGGATTTCGGTTTCCGATTCTTCCTCCTCGACCGTTCCACTGTGTTGGGAAGCTGCAACAAAAAAATGGAATTTTCGCAAATCGAGGCAGCAAAAAAAGGTCGAAAGTCGTTCAGTAAGATCACCGGGCTGCTATTTTAATCGAAAACCGTGCAATCATCGTCACTAAGATTCAACATTCGACGCCCTTTCGAAAAAAATGTTTTTTATCGTCATTCTTTTTTTTCGCCACAAAAAAATGATTTCTATCACATTCTTGACGGTCTCGTTCCACGCACTATTTATTATTTTCCTATCGCAACGTTGAAAAGTGACTTAAATGACAAGTAGAATAAAATGGAGCACTGTTCAAGTACCTGAAGTGAATTGAGGCTGCGAATGTTAACGCGACACTTGATTATCGTTGTTATTTGAATACGATGAATCACTCGATACCGAAAGGGACGAGTCTGGTAACATTTATCACTGAGCAGAGGACGAACCGACAGAGAAGAGATCCGATGAGACAATGGTTACGAAAGTGATGATCCAGTTTGTTATTTGGTGGCAGAAAGAGTCTATTACAAAATGCAGCGAACACTCACTCACCGGAAGTGTTTTCTATTGGTAAAAGCGCGATGCTGACTCGGCCAATGGCCGGTGAGCGAGCAACCCTTCTTTGTTGAAACCGATTCACCCCCGCAGAGAGACAGTCCTTCGAAATGTCGCGACAGAGCTTGTTGTTGCAGGTAAAATCAGCAGGAAGCCCCTACCCTCAAAGATTCAGTGGGGAGAGAAGGAGGGAGGGGGCGAAACTGAAGCGGCAGAACGCGATTTATTGTACATGCATCCTAAACCACCCTCTCCCACCCTTTTCATATTCACGGCTGTGCGATGACAACACTCGCCATTTTACCAAACGATCATACTCACTTCGTTAACTATACATCATTGAATCTTGACGCCGCGCAAACGTGGTTACCAACTGTTTATCAACTTTGTCACTTATATTTACGAGTTCACGCCTGCGTACCCGATATTTTGCCAAATCGCTTGATAACACCCGAATCACGATTTTTCTTTAAGAAATCAATATTTAACGCATATTCTTCGTAATCGTTCAGATCCTACTTTTCAAACTCTACACTGAGAAAACAGTTTATTTATAATAAAGAAATATATATTTAGTCGGTACTTTAACTCGAATATTCATTAACTGTTACAAAATTTGTTAATGGTCAACAAATATTTTTGTTATGACGATCAAATATCATAGGCATAGCATTTCCTTGAAGATAATGATTCGTTCGTTCGCTTTTATTTCCCTTAACTCAGTAGATGTTTCTGGTCATCCAATTCATTTGCTATCGAGAAAGGTCACGTTTTATTAAATTATTCATTCATCAACTATTAACAAATGTTTATTTCAGGCAATCGCGAGAGGCTCAAATAAATGATTGATTAACTGTTAAAAAAAATTTATTTCACCGTATGCAACTTTACATTTGTTAACAGTTAACAAATCCTGGTACATATAAATAAATCGTTTTCTCAGTGTAATTTGTTCCACATATTTGTCGATGGCATATTCGTCATGAACAATAATGCGATGTGCAAAATTCGTATAGTTCGGATGCAACAAAATTTATTTATTTTTTTAACTTTCAAGACTGCTTTCTCATTTTTCAAACTGATTTTCCGGTTCAACTCATAGTAAGGATCGAAATGAAAAATCGAAACTTCGCGATAGCATAGTCTTCAACTTTAATTTGTTGATTTTTTTGAAACCCTTAACGACAATTTTTGTGACAATAAAAAGAAACGAAGATATTTCGTGTATCGATAGTCATATTTTTTTTTTTTAGTGGATTGAATTTCTTCAACGTTTTTTGTTTCACAAGAAAATTTATATTTTTTTTTTTTTTGGGATTGAAATAATTTTTAGGGTGGGGGTAAATGTTTATGGGGTTTGGAGGGAGTATTTTCAAGGGGCACATCTCCCAACGGTTATTTAAATCTTGTATGTGCTGTACACTTGTCCGAGCCATATGGCTCGGTCCCGTACGCGATGGGCACCCCCAACGAACCTTCATGGGAACCGGGCACGGAATACCCCCTTATGGAGGCTTCGGCGCTACCACCAGCGACGCCCCCTCCCTGTCCCACTCCTTCTCACTCTTCTACTCTCTTCTTTAACCCCCTGCGTAGCAGCAATGCATCCGTTAAGGGTTGCTCCACATCCTCCACTAATTCGTAGCCGTACGTCACAAATTTAGACAATAAGGATGCGGTCGAGTTCTTCTCTCTTGCCTCGCATAACTCCACGCTCTGCCCTGACAACCTTCCATCCACTAAAATTCTTTCATCCCTTGACAATGAGCGTGTGAAAAAACGTTGAATCGTTTCAAAAACTTCAACTCAATCCACTGAATAATTTAAATTCTCCTCGGCAAATAGTCCAATGAAAATTATAAAAATTACGCGTATTTTTTTATTTCGATACGAATGGAGAAAATCGTTATCGCGACCTTAATGATCAAGACCGAAATCCCGAAAGTAAAAAAATACAAATTATCCCATAAAAATCGCTAAAATCAACGTTTATTAAACAATAAATAATTTTTTCTATTTATTGAATGAATTATTGAGCCTCGGAATTAAAAAAAAAAAGTACAAAAATAAAGATCGTTCTGTAAAAATCGTCAGAAGCAAAATGTTGAGTGAAAAATAAATAAATTTTGTAATTTCCTCAGTTTCTCCAAAATCGGCATTTTTTAAATTTTTTCCTCATTCCAGTTGAAACATTATTTACGTAATTTTAATTTCATACGAATTCCTCGATCATCTAACTATTTGTTGAATAATTAGAATAATCGTTGATAAAATTTTCGAAAGGTTTCAAAATTTGACGAATATATGATCGAGTGTTGTTGAATAAAAATTCGATGAATGGCTTTCTCAGAAGGAGAATACATTTATATAACAGTCGTCGAAAGTCTGCTGGTGGTATTATGTTAATCGAGCTCCTAATAAGAGGTCCAAATGAAAGACCCCCTCCTTGAACGCACGTATGTAGGTCCGACGCGGAGTCACGTTGCGGAAAGTCAACAGGTGGGATCCACACCGTCGACTCTCGACACCCCCTGCCAAGTCAGTTGGCGGTTGGCATGGGAAAAAGTAACGGAAATCAATGTTTCCGTGACGTATGTTGAGCTTCTCGTCTGAGAAGCATCGCCATACGTTTTTCCTTCACTTTTACATTCAAACGGTTAAGCCTTCCTTTCCGTAAGTAAAAATCGAGTTACAATTTCCCAATCTCCGAATAACCGATCCGGGTCCCAAGTTTTATACCCATTTTGCCTCCAAATGTTCGCTTTCGAACTCGGTAAACGGAAATAGTATTTTTATGCCATAAAAAGAATGAAAATCATGCCAAAAAATTTAATTTTTTAAAAGATAATTAAAAAAAAAATAATTTTAAAAATTCATTTTTTTTCCAAATGATAAAAATTGCAATTTCTTTATCGTTAAATAAAAAAAATTGGAATTCCTTGTTTGTTAAATAAAAAAAAATTGAATAGTGGTTTTTTAATTTAAAAAAATAGAATTTCTTTTTTTTTCAAATAAAAAAATTAAATCAATTTTGGGAACTCCGTTCTCTAGACTGCTGAGGGAATCTCTATAAAAAATTATTGCTGGCGAAGAAGTTCGATTGAATGACGTGAAAAAAATGGCTCAAGGTTTGCAATCGATAATGTTTTGTTTCTTCGAAGCCTTTGACTGTATTTTTGTTCACACGCTGCATCATCGTATCACCATCTTCATCGCGACCCTCCCACACGCCGAAACATTTCTCCGGGAACCTACGGAGACCTTATAGATAGAAATATCCAGGGCAACTTACATTAGCACCCGATTCTTACTGACGATCAACGATCGACTTGGCCAGCCCCATGCCACGCATATATTGACGGATCATTAGGTCGAGATACGCGATAAATCAGATAGGGTTGTACACATCTGTATATAGAAGAGACAGAGGTAGGGTCCGATTAGGCTAATACTCATGAGCAATGGTAAAATGCGTACACGAGCCTGTTCTGCTCCTCCCCCCAGAAAAAGTGTCGCGTGCCCTTTTGTGCGTACCCCTTTTTGTCCCGCTCTATATATAGATATGTATGACAGAGTGTACGCGCATATACATACGTTTTTTCCCTCAATTTGACCCCGTGTTATGCGCGTGTTAATCGACAATGCGAGCTATAAATTATCGAAACCCTAATAGAGATGTGTCGCACAGAAAAAGGGCTGGAATAGATAAAAAAAAAAAAAAAAAAAAAATAGAGTCAAAAGAAAAATGGAAAAAAATTGTCGCTGCGGAAAATCACGATCATAATTCACTGCCCCCTTCCCTCACTGTCACTTCCATGTACGCCTTTTTTTTCATCAATTGGCCCGTGCGGTCTGCCTAAAACTCACCACGCACTAATCCCAGTTTTCTCCAATTTTATTTATGCCGCTATTTCGCCGATCGCAATACTTGGGATTTTGCTCAGTTAACAAATCCTGGTACATGCGAAAAAATCGTTTTCTCCGTCCACACGATGTTTTCGGAATCGCTTGAAGTTTCAGGATTTTTTTGAAAATTGTTGTTTATTCGGAAGAATATCAATCAATCAGAGATGGAGATATTTAATTTTAGTTGTAATTCAAGTTTTTAGAAAAATTTAAGTTTTTAATTTTTCGTCAAGTTTTTTGAGGGAGAGACATTTTTTTTCTAGAATGGCTAATCGAATGCATTGACATGAATTATTGCTTTTGTCGCAATCGTTCGTTCAGATCTGATCCTTTGAATGCTTTCCTATCATTTAATATTGCACAGTATTCATGTACGATTAATGCCTGCCTTGCAGCTTTCCAGTATTACTGGTCGACCAGACCGTCTCTTTTCAACTCCCCACGTAGGCGTGTCTCGCTATATTAAGTAAATCTTTCTCTCTTCTCCCTCGCCTGCTCGGACTGCAACAGGCTTCTATATTAGTTAAAAAAATGATCCGGCGAACTATGCGAGACGCACAGATGCGCCACCCCTGCCTTGCAAAGGGTTGAAAAAATTCACAGGCCTGATATAATTTTCTTTCTCTCTTTTTATATTTTTCTCCACATCGTCACGTGCTCTGTCCAGACGATAAAAAAAATTACGAATTCAGCTCCCGATCGATCAATTTCTCATTTTCCCGCTTTACGACCTGAACAACGATTTTTCCGATCCAGTATACAATCCAAAAAACTGAAACCCCACCACGAGTTTCCTCGTTCATCTGAACGAGAACTCGAGATTTTATTAATTTTTATATTTTTTCCACTTTTTTCGAATTCTATCAATTTTTTTTTTTTTTTTTCAACTAAATATTCACTAAATCTAACTTTGTGCAACGACAATCTCTTCGATGTCAATAAACGAAATAATCGCGTCCATGGAGGTCGTGCCTATTGCCACGGAGCAAAATTTTACGTCAACGATAAGATTGGAATAGTTTTTGATTGCCTAGAGACTCGAAAAGACTGCAGACGTTTGAAAAATTCTTTCGGACTCTATGCGAAGAATAATTGGCTGAAAAATATGAGTTTCCGATCAAGTCGGTTGTAAATTAATGAAAAATTAAAAATGGTTAATATTTGAAACGCGGGGATTGCTCGCTTTCAGCTCAACTCGGTAGCTCCATCGTATGACGCCAGGCTGAAAAGGCTCTTTCCGCTTTGGCAGCATTCGTGCTGAATATAGCCGCAACGGGATTTTCACCGAACAACTTAGTCTCTTAATTAATTTTGAGAAATTAACATTACCCTCGGTCATAGCGTATACATAATATATAGGATATATAGTATAGGACCGACTTAATTGCTACGCTAAGTTTCGCCACTAAAAGTGCCCCATAAAAGTGCTACTTCATTTTGGCCCCGTTGCCCTGTGAGAATCGCGAACTCTCAGGGCTCTCTCGACTCGACGAGCCAAGAGAAAGTATGCCGAGCACGACTCAGCCCTTATAATCGAGGTCGAAAGGGCTTCCAGCCTCGTCGTCGTCATCGTGCATTTACTGAAGAATCCTTCCGCCTTTTTTCCAACCCTTTATCAAAATGACTAAATAGTAAAAAAAAAAAACGAAAAATCTCTCGTTAAATTCAGCATAAAATTCCATCCAATGATTCTGCTTTAAGGGCTCAAGATGAGATCTTTGAGGACGTTTTTCGAGAAGCTTCAAAAATTCTAGAGCTCTAGACTCTGAAAAATTGTTTCTGCCATTTTTTTCATTAAAATTCGACCAAATTTCTGCGGAGCCACGCGATCAACGTCTGAGAATTCTCAGCTTAATTAATAAAATCCGGGCTTCATAGGTGGGGACGATTACAGAGGGACTTTGACGTATAATTACGCGCGTAAACATTTAACCGGAACTGCTCGGGCTCAGCGTTTCCGGAACAGCCTGACTCTCCCTCTCGCTTTTATGTGCTCTCCCTCTCTCTCGTTGAGACTCCAACTTGACGCATTTATATTCACCGAAATATAGAATAGTGAATATATTTCGTGGCCCCTTACTGGCCAGATACTTTCGATGATTTCTTTCCATGACTGTCACGACTGACACACATGTGCTTCATATTTATAATCGTAATCAAGCATTTAAATCCATTTGCTGAACAAATAATCGCAACTCACATCCTTCGTAACGGTCGAACCATAAAATTTTTTTTTATTCACCCCATAGATATCCATGGAATCGATTAATTTCGATTTGTCGAGACCGGAGAGCCAAATTTTCATCGATTTTTTTCCAAAATCGTTTTTTATTTCGAAAGAATATGAAAATAACAAGCGGGAGCGTCGCTAAATTTTGCTCTCAGTCCTGAATCAACTCAATAGAAAATGGAATCAATACGAAGAACGTACACTGGAAATAAAATTTTCTCAAAAATCGTCAAAATTTTTTTTTAAACCGGAAAGTAAATATTTTTTGGATAATTTCAAAATTTTCGTTATCTTGGCACTGCGTTTGGTTTCTAATTGAATTGTCAGTGAAATTTACGATTCCGGACAGATTTCCTTGAATATTTTTTACTGCAATTGAACAATTTTTGAAATTACTCAAAAAAAAAAAAAGGTTTTCGAACAAAATTTTACTCCCAGTGTAAGGAATGGAGGATCCATCGATTCCCGTCCGCGATTCATATTGATGAATTTTATTGAAACGGACGGGGATTTTTTCTTATTATTTTTCGAGACGCCGAAGAAAAAAACCGATTCCAGCTCGTGAAAATTGTTTTTTTCATCTCGGAAAAGCGTAGAGAGAGAGAGGAGCAGATGAACAAATGTCGATCAGACTCGTGCCGAAGGAGGCTCGAAACAATGATGTCTCGGGTACACAGGACGACTGGCTCCGGGCGAGATTCAACTTCGACGATAATCTCTGTTTTAATTACCCCGACATCTGGCTCTCGCATTTATACATTCCCCACTCGAACCTATTCTATTTAACGCCACGGACAATGCGCAAACTTTCTTCAACTACTCTATGTATTACATGGATACATATATAATACGATGAGAATTATGAGACAACTGTCACGCGGAGTTGAGCTTCTGAGAATAAAAAGTCGTTAAATATCTTTTAGTCCGTGAGTTGAAAATTTTTCAAGCGGAACGGAATTTTCTTTATTCCAATCGGTCCGATCCTTAATATAATCAACGTATCAAGGTCGTACTGCCGATTCCTCCGTTTGTTCGCCATTTTATTAAAAATTTCCGAACCACGTGCCTCGCAAGGATCTGAATTTTTGGCTAATAATCAAAAGACAAAAAAGCACAAATCTTTTTAAATAATATCGAAAGCGAAGACTTCGAGTGTTCAATAGTCTCCTGTGACAAAGGACAACTGATTTATCGATCAATTTGAGGTAGTAATTTCGTAGTGAACCGTTAAATTTGTAGGAGCGAGGTTTTCCCGTCGCGTTATCGGATCGTTCCGGATTGGAGAACATTTTTCCATGATTCAAGTGCGTGGGTCGACCGGAAGATTATCCTCGATGTGTATATCGAAATATAGGCAGTGTTGCGGCGATAGAATGACGCGCGAGAGACTTTGACAGGAGAACGCGGGCTCGCGGCCATTTTGAATGACGCCCAGTCCATATTCGAGTCAATCAGAGTCTCTCGATCGGAACGTACATCACACAGCTATAGACTAAAGGCTGGCTTGTACGTTAACTCGGCTAGATAATCAGTGCGCGCACGTTCCACCCCCTCGGAGTTAATGTCGAGGGTTAAAAAAATACTCAACGGACGGCCAGGTGAATCACGCCGGAATCACGAGCCCGTGACCTTTCCATACACCCTCCAATACCTATAGATATAATTTAGTTCGTATTGGAACACTCGCTGCCGGATTATTCAACTTTCACGATTCGTACGATTAACCCTCCGCGCGACCACGTTCATCGTTCTTCCCCATCTCTTCTATATATCCCATGTTTTATATAAATATGTATCTCTCTCGCTCTATACGCTTCGGAACAGGAGAAAGGATTGCTGAGAGTCACCTGCTCCCTGTTCACCCCTATTGATAATCGTATGCACACGAGCCACCGCACAACGCATTCTCCAAACGTACATATTCGATTCGTATCTGAACCTGAGATACCGCACGTACGTGATCCCAAAAGAGAGAAAGAACGAGATGACGATGATGAACAAGGGGAGCAGAGGAAAGGTACGAGGGTTCCTTTGCTTCGCACGTGCTTATATATTCATGCTCTAATGTCATCGAATCCCAGACTAGACACTCGCACTTCCGATAGGCTTTCAAGAACTTACCGGTCTCTCGATCAATCCTGTCCTCGGTCGTGTTCTCTCCGAGCATGTCCTGGAGCTGCAGAGGCTCCCGGAGACCCAAAAGCAACTCTTCACCGACCGCTATGTCCCTCACCGATTCGTACACCACCTGAAACATCGAGTTTTACATTTTTTATTATTTTCGTTGCTTCTCTCTCAGTATGTTTGCTTGAGTTCCGATTATCGCGAACGTTGAGCATCGGGGAGTCGTCGTTTTTTAATCGTTTACGCGGTTCCCACTTTCCACTTTTATTTTCTTCCCATCAGATTCGAGGGCAAGTCGAAAAATATGGGGTAGACATTTTTGGACGATCAATTAAACGATAATCGCTCGGTTGGCAATATATTTTCAGGATTTCTCATGTTTGACGCGTGAAAAAGTTGAGAAAGTAAAATTGGAGCGGTTGGAAAAAATGTCAGGACGCCCAGGAATGAAATTTTATTTTAAAAAAAAATTCTGAATTTTTTTTTTCCCATCCGTCCTGTGAACAAGTTACGAAATTTTTTGCCCCGCCAAAAGTGGCTGATCGAAGACGGTACAGCGTGAATACAAAAAGTACAAGTAATTGCATATTTTTGGACGTTGAACGTAACGATTGTCGGCAGACTTTGTGGCATGGGGTGCAAAAGGAAATCCGGGCCTGGGGAGAAAGAGAGAGAGAGAGAGAGCATCACAACAAGCCCTAGAGACCCCCGGGGTGACTTAATAACTAAACAGCCTGTATACACGTTAGCTCAAGCTTAGGGAGTCACCCCCTACCCTTGCGACTCGCCCCCACAAATAACACACGCATCGAATTCGATGCGTACGTCATCCAGCTCGATATATAGAACGCGTGGCCCAATTCACGCTTAATTCCCATCGTTCATCTTCACATTTCTCTTCCTCTCTCCTCATGCTCTTGTTTTTCATCCTTACGCATTTCTTTTGTTACGTTTGCCACGCTCGATGTCATTTCTCTTCACACAACCCCTCTGTTTCACCCCCGACCTTCGCAACGATGATGCACTATTGAACATCCTCTAAATTTCCTTTTAACAACGCCCATCGACACTTGATCTTTCGCACGATTACGACTAATTTGGCGCAGTTAATGGCCCATTATTCTCCTTTCTTTTTCATACATTCGTTGCTCATCGGGGCGATTTATTTTATCGACGATATTAGCCCGGAGACACCACACTAGTGTGAATTAGTGGCCATGAAAATTTAAAGTGTAACACGTTTACAAAATTCCTTCCCTCGATTTGGCCATTTTTCGACAATTCAATTTTATTTTTCAATTTTCAATATCATTGCAATCAATCACTCAGGGTATTTTACCCCTAAAAAGTACGGTTCGAAGATCAATTTCATGCAATTATCGAATACTCATTTTGAAAAGTCCAAGTGCAAATTTGCACCCCACGAAAATTTCAAGTTTTCTTTTTAATTTGGCTATTTTTTGAAAAATAAATTTCACTTTTTCAAAATCATCGCATCCGATTACTTGGGATGTTTTACCCGTGAAAAGTATGGTTCCAAAATGAATTTCATGAATTCATCGAAGAAATACGAATATTTGAAAAGTCCAAGTGCAAATTTTCACCAGAGTGGTGAGTACGTGACCTCAAAGGGAGTGTGGTGTCTACGGGTTAATCGATGCTGATCGAAATTGTCTTAGAAAATATTAACTCAATCCAATCTCCCGCAACTTGACCAGAATCCCGTAACCCTAGACAGGAATCGCAGTCGTTAAATCCATCGAAGTTCGATGTGAGGTTTTTAAAGTCGATAATTCATGGTCACCGCTCGCAATAATCGCACGTAATAGTTTTTCGATACACTCGATCGCTGCCATATGTGAAGTCTGTTAAAACGCACGTGTCAGTTGCTAAACAAAGTAATTAGAAATTCTCTTTAATTTATTATTCGCAATTTGAACGCCTGCCCCATTTCGACGCGACAAGAATTTTGACAGATGTGCTCGACGGATAAAAACAAAATTGGACGATTTAACGATTTTTCCGAATTGCTCCAGTCGTCAGTTGTTAATTCCATCCGAGATCGCGCTATCGATTCATCGAAAAACAATGAAATAACGAGCAATTTGGAGGTGAAAAAAAAAAACAGTTGTTCGATAATTGCGAACGGGACGGAATTTGAACGTCTAATTTGGAGGAATCCGTGGCAAAGCTTTAGAATTTTTTCAAATTACCTGCCCATTGATGAGCACGTGACGAATATTTATCGCGTGAGGATTCGCTGTGCTCCTGATGAACTTCAGCCAATTTCCGGCCTCGTGCGAAGCGTCCAGCCATCCTCTTACACCGCTTCCCGCTATGCGGACCTGCAACAAAAAATTCATTTGTTTCTCTCAGTTCAAAACAAATTTTTTGTTTCTTTCTTCGCATCTTCGTTTTTAACGTGACGTTCGATCGTCGCGATCTTAATGGCCCCCATAAGGTAACGTTTTTATTTGCACCCCAGTTTCCAATGGATTGAGTGTCTTTTATGGTTCAACTTTTAGTGAACAATCCGTACGAAAGTCGCAGCTTCTACCCTCTCGAGACGTCATAGTGCTTTTAGGGCGAGACAAGTGATTCGTTTTTTTTTTCTTTTTCAATTGTCTCTCATTGCGGTCCTCGTGGGCTCTCGCACGCTCCGCGCTTGGTCGGCCAAGCGTCTCACCCCGAAGACTCCTATGTATATATGTATACACAGGCGACTCGGTTCTCGATACCGAGAGGGTGCAACGGCTCCGTCCGCCCGGCCAACATCCCCGGATGTTCCGAGAGCTGACATCGACATCGTCGAAATTTTATCGTTAGCCACGCACCCCTGACTCCCGATCTATATATTACGCCTTTTCGCGCACTTGTCGGGCCTTTCTTCCTTCCCCGGACACGTTTCCGTATCCATGACTCTCAGAGTCATGTGGTATACACTCCGAAAACTCGTTATTCTACCACACTTTGCGTGAGAATATGTCCTTCAATTTTTCTTCATTCAACCATTTGACATTGTGTCATGGAAATTACCCTCTACCGCCAATACCCGATAGAAACATTACGTCCGCGCTATAAACATTTTTTTATTCGCACGTTTTGCAAACTTGGAGTTTTGTAGACGAATTGCCGCGAAAAAAACGTAATTAATCCTGTAATTCGTCAAGCTGGACAGTATCCAAAGAATTAAACGGTACAGGGGCTCCGATAATTATTTATTTATTCAATTATTTTATCAATTTATTAATTTATTTTAGCTTCCGAGCGTAAAAATGTCAATAACGGAATACAAATATTTTTAAACTTTTATTCCATCTTTTTTTTTTCTTTATTAAAAGATAATTAACGAAAACAGCCTTTGGGAGAAATTTCTCATGCAGCCTAGAACTTTTATTCGAATTTTTGGGTTCCCGGAAGCCCCACCTGCCGGACATGCAGCGCAACGGAACGAACTCGCATGGAAATCGATAAAGCTTCCGGGCAAGTGGATAACCGACTCGATCGTTGTGGCAGGCAGGTAAAGTAATTTTTTCGCTTACCATGCGTGGACATCGGGAAATTTGTAAGCAGTTTTTGAAAATTTACGGAATTTTCAAAACTTCGGACACAAGTTTTAGTTTAGAATGTCAGGACATCAATTTTGTGTTTGAATTCGCGAAGCGTTGGACGGAAAGAGAATTTGTTTTTTCGATTCATCACCTTAGGATCGACAATTCTGATTTTTTTTTTTAAACGAGAATTTCTGGACTTTCCTGGATGTTTTTTCCGGTTAATTTTGCTCGAATCTTTCCAACTATGACCGAAAGTATAAGAACGCACTGATGCTCAGGATAATCTGACCGTTTTCAAACCAGTAGGACATGAAAAGTGTGTAAACTTGGTGAAAACATCGGATAAGCCATTCCTGCTTAATAACGCTTCAACACTTTGCCCCTGCTAAGCTTTTCCCCTGGATCTCGTTTCTTGTTCGTTCGGAAAGTGTTGAATAAGGTCCTTGTAGCGTTCGAACGTACGCACATTTTTCGCCTCACCTCCTTTCAGTCATTTGCCCTTTGATTTATTTATATGTACCAGGATTTATTAACTGCAAACAAATGTTTAGTTGGATACGGCGAAATAAATGTTTTTCAACAGTCAATGAATCATTTATTTGAGCCTCTCGCGATTGTTTGAAATAAACATTTGTTAATAGTTAATTAATGAATCATTTGATAAAACGTAACCTTTCTTGATAGCAAATGAATGGCTATAGAATTTGGTCGTGATAACAGAGATATTTTTTGACCATTAATAAATTTTGTAACAGTTAATGAATGTTTAAGTAAAAGTACCGACTCAATATATTTTTCCATTATAAATAAATTGTTTTTTCAGTGTTTTTCCCTCGTCAATATTCATCCGGACTCATAATTAGCTGACGAAAATAATAATTATTGGTTTGTCAATGAAAATTGTTCGGAAAATTCGTTAATGAACAATCAACACAAAAATTAGCAAAGAATGAAAAACAGTGAAATTAATATCAGGCTCGAGATGCAATGATCGAGAGTATAAAAATGGAAAATACGAGGCAGATCTAAAGAGTCTTTTGTAAAGATGGTCACGATCCCGCCCCCGAGGCATTGAGAATGCGATGTTAAGAAAGACGATGAGAGAGAAAGAGAGCGTGAGTAAGTGCGAGCTCAGCGCGATGTTGAACCGAAGAGATTAGGATCCGCAGGTCTGTCACACCTTTTGACAATGATGCGTTAACTTGGCGCTCATTGGCATGGTCTAACTCCGAGGTCTTGAGGAATTTTTCATCTCCTAAATCTCTCGCTCGTTCGATTGGCCATCTCTTTGCATGGAAACTCTGCACAAGTTTCTCGAGGACTTTCGTGTCAGACGACACAAATATCGGGGAATCAGTGCGAAGAATACGAAAAAGAAGAAGAAGCAAAAGAAGAAGGTCTCGACAACGCAGCGGGACCTTTTTCTTTTCTCTTCTTTTTCTTTCTCGCTTTGTCGGCAACAAGGGCGCGCGCGCGGACATGTGCGGACAATTCTTCGGACAGATTTGTCTCCGACCATGATCTCTCACTCTCGTCCTCCTATAAACGCGTTCTACCTCATATTTCCTTTCCTCAAAACTACCATAACGACTGGTCGGATATATGCTCACGTTTTGGTCGAACGACCTTTGACACAAAAGGCCAGGAAAACTTGATGAAGCGACTGCGAAGACACTGACAAGCACGTGGCTTAATGATCGACACTGCGGCATTGAAAAATTGACTTTCTTGCCATTTTTTCAAAAAATCAGAAGATTTGAAAAAGAAATTTTCAAAAATTCGCAATTTTACTTTTTGAAAGAAATTTTCACCCACGAATTATTACGGAAAATCGTGATGACGTGAATTTTCATAATCGAGACGTTAACTGAAAAGAAGGAAAAAATGAGGCTAAGCTTCTCATGCTCCGATAAATAAAAATTTCTTCATTCCCTTAACGCGTCCTTTCAAAAAAAATGTATAAATTATAAATAAAAGTAACTATTTCTGCAGCTAGAGCTCATGCGAGTAGAGGCGAGTGTGAAAATTGTTAAAATAACCATAAAAACTGCGGCAGCTTTAATTACACTCGCGCACACTTAACCCTCGACTAAAATTTTTTTCCTCTGCTCACTACAGTCGAGCGTTAGTGTTCATGTAAATCAATGCTTCTGGCGAGTCCCTGCTATTCCGATTGACGCCATTTCGTTCGTCCACGAGCGTCCAAGTTTTTCGTTAAAAAAAAAAAAAAATCTTACGAAACTTCTCCGTAGCTCCGGTCATCCGGAGCTACGAAAAAAATCTTTTTGAAAAATCTCTTCAATATAGACGGAAAAATAAAGCGTGTTATCTGCACCCTAACGCCTCTTTTGTTGCGATCCTATACACAGTACTTTTCGCATGAAAAATCGTTCATTCTCGAGCATCTTTCGAACGATGAGCCCTGCTCGAAGATGCTCCTGAGATGTTGGGTCCGTTTTGAGTAGCAATAGAGTTCAATGCACAATAGAAACGAAGCTTCGCTGGACAACAGACTAAATTCTTCCAAAAACGGTTCCAAAATGGTTGGCTGCTCGAAAATAGATCGTCGAGCAAAGTGAGAGAAAAAATAATGTTTTCGACATCAAAAAAGTTTGTTGCAAAACAACGAGTTTCTGAAAAATCGATAAACGCAGAAATTACACGTTTCGACAAATTTTTTAACTTGACCCAATGAATGCGGTTTCTCGTGACGGGTTGTTATTGATTTTTTGGTGTAATAAAAATAATTTACGTTTCACGAGGGAAAAGTGCTGGAAATTGTGGATAACGATTGACAAACGTGATGGGAAAAAAAAAATGGAGTTCGGAAATCGTTGATTTTTAGGGTCGAGCGAAGTTTTTGAGATGACCATCAGAAAGAGGACATGCGGTTGAACGATTCTGGTCCTCGCGACATGACGTCTTGACCAGGAGACAGAGAGAGAGAGAGAGATTGAAACGCGTGCGAGTTTAGGGAGGAGCTGCTGCAGTAGCTTTATTCAAAGCGAGAGGACAAAACACATGATCGCTTCCTTTGTAACCTCACACCTCCAACAAAACCCCTAGTGATCCGAGATGATCTTCGAAAGGTTTTCCGTGTCCCTGATGGCAGCTCAAAGTTGGACTTGTTCCGAAAAAGCCGAATGGGCACGAACGAGCCTCGATCGATGGATGTACAAAACGGAATGGTCCCTCATAATCGTCAAAACGTTTCACGGCGCATCAGCATTGTCCAATGCATAGAACGTTGCTGGAGAATGCACAGAAATGCTCTCGATCTAACATGAACATCATGGATAATCGTTATTCTCCTTCACAACTTGTTCATTCTTTCCAAACGATTGTGATCTGTTTTTTTTTCTCCCAACTAGTATACCCAGATATATCGCACTTGGGATTCACCCTTAAAGCCAGCGATTTACCGAAACTCGGAACTGTAACAAAGCGTGTTTCTCATAACGACCAAGATCCAACGATCCTGTTGTCCAGTCACGAAATTACATTATTTAATGCCTCCGCATTGAACAGCGCTTGCCAACGACCATTTCCCCGACTAAAACGCTCCCGACCAAACAGACAAACCAATAAAAATCATTGAAACATCAGACGAGTCCGACATTCGCAACATTACATGTTAGTAAACAAATTTTTTTAGACCGAGAAAACGATTCATTCATATGTACCAGGATTTGTTAACTGCTAACAAATGTAAAGTTGAATACGGCAAAATAAATGTTTCTTAACAGTTAATGAATCATTTATTTGAGCCTCTCGCAATTGTCTGAAATAAACATTTGTTAATAAATGTTAATAAATGAATCATTTGATAAAACGTAACCTTTCTTAATAGCAAATGAATTTGATGACCATGAACATTTACTGAGTTTGGGAAATAAAAGCGATCGAACAAATCATTATCTTCAAGGAAATGCTATGCCTATGAAATTTGATCGTGATAACAAAGATATTTTTTGACCATTAACAAATTTTCTTTATTACAAATAAACTGTTTTCTCAGTGCAAATTCTGCGGTGATCAGAGCTCGCAGTCTTTCCAGACATTTCGTCGATCGCTATTGAAAAAGAGTCACCGCGAGTGATACATCGTCCGTGTGTGCCTCTGCGTGTTGATATGTGTTAAAAATGTCGCAATACATGCGTAACGTTACCCGCGAGTCTTGTATAAATCGGCGCGCTGGACCTCGCGACCAAAATATGGAAGCAGAGCTTCGCCCATACGACAGCAGCCCGGAGAGGAAGTTATGAATAAAAACGATCGATGGTGAATGATAGCTGGTCTGATACTCGACGCAAAAATGCTTTTAGCCAGCCCAGCGTGTCCCCTGTACTCAAAAGCATCGATCTATAGTTACACGTTGGCACATACAAAGTAATACACACAGCATCGAAAAACCCACGCCCACAGAAACCGCCCGGCCCTTGGTCTCTGGGTTTGCCACAATTTTCCCAGTTATCCCATTCGTCGTCTTTTTTTATCTCCCTTTTGTATCCCTCCCTCGTCGTTTTTTTTTCTCCAGCACAGCCGGTTTGCTAGCGATTTCTGACTCGCATTTTTTTTCATTCGACGGGACAAATCTTGTTCGAGAAAATTGCGATCATGAGCTGAAACTTTTCAGAGATTTTTCTTGGGGAAAAAAAATAACGTATTCTCACTCTAATTGTGAGAATTAAAACGTCAATTATCTTCGTCTTAATAATCCGGCTGTTTATGGTTGCCTATCAAGTTCTTGGCACACACTCACTCAATTGCTAATTCCGATTATAGGACGTGCCCCAATCCGCAGGAGCCATTGCAAACTCGATCTTCACCGAGCTACGTCCTGTGGCATTAGAAGACGAGGGGTTCCTCGTCATCCACTTCTCCGTAACGTTTTCTTACGAATATACGATGTATAGAGTGTTCCACTCTGCAGCATTGCCACTGGCGACATCTTTGCTTAATTCTCGAGCTCCTATCGTCGTATTCTCCCCTTCTCTTCTTCCCCGTTCAAGACCGAACGATGCCTGCGCCAGGGATGCTTTCATTCTCTCCAAGCGTCTTAATTGATGCATAATTAATCCCAGGGAAATCATAGTTGTCGCAGCAGGCAGAAACGAGCCATGACGATGCTGATTCGCACCCGGTTGTGATCCTTTATATAGTCTATATATTTAGATATTTACTGCGCTCATACACACGCGGATACATCTGTGTAAATGGAGCTGTAAGCACGCTCCGTCGATTTCGCAAATTTATGTAATTCCTGAGGTTCTCCTTCGTCAAGAGAATTCCGAGCATCATTTGCGCTCAACTCAAGAGAAATATTGAAACTCATTGAAAATTGGATTTTAGTCTGAATCGTAAATCCGACTGAGACGCCAAAGTTGCAAGGATTTCCGAACCTTTATCGACGATTATCTTCGAACAAGATAATCAATCGCGAAGAGTTATCGAGTGTCTGGTCCCATTGGAAAAATGGTTGCTGTAAGCAAACCCTAAAGTCACCCCAAACGTTGATACGACGTACTCTTGACCCGCACTTGACTCTGGCATGGAAAAATATGACGAAAGAATCATAACGGCACAATGCCCTCCGACCCGTGTCTAACGCGTAGCAGATGTTACCCCTGCCCCCTCGCCCCTTCCCTCCGGGAATGACGCTCGTCGGAAAAACTTTTCCGTTCTTTCAACACGTATCCCGACCTTATATTCACGTTACCAACTATATTTCTAATACTATATAGCGCATTAGGCTCCCGCGCGTACCAAATACACGAGTCAACCGAGTTACCCTCGAGATTATATCTTCCGTCGTATAAATTATATTCGACGGGGGCGTCATACGCAACGGTAGTTCTTCCACCATATCATACGATCCATCATTAGAGACCTATTTACTAGAATCATTCGGCAGCCCGTTTTTCCGGTACATAGAAATAAAACGCGCCATATTGTTCCTGCGAAATTGTTTCTGTTCACTGAGAAAACAGTTTTATTCATAATAAAGAAATATATTTAGTTTGTACTTTTACTCAAACATTTATTAACTGTTACAATCGCTGTCAGCGATTTTAAGGCAATTATCGAAGTCTCATTTAGTCCCAGTGCATTTTGATTATCCACCAAACTTTTTCTACTTCAACAAATTTTTGTTGACGAAGTGAATTTAGTTTTACATTGGAATAATTCCATTGACCATGGTTTGTCTCCGATTATCGATCTACAAAGATAAAACAGTTTATTTATAATTAAAAAATATATTTAGTTGGCACTTTTACTCAAACAATTATTAGCTATTGAAAAATTTGTTAATGGTCAAAAAATATCTTTGTTATCACGTTTCAATTTTATAGGCATAGCATTTCCTTCAAGATAATGATTCATTCGTTCGCTTTTATTTCCCTTAACTCAAAAAATATTCATGGTCATCAAATTCATTTGCTATTAAGAAAGGTTACGTTTTATTAAATTATTCATTAAATAACTATTAACAAATGTTTATTCCAGACAATCCCGAGAGGCTCGAATAAACGATTCATTAACTGTTCAAAAACATTTATTTCGCCGTATCCAACTTTACATTTGTTAGCAGTTAACAAATCCTGGTAGCAATCGCGATGACCGATTTCTATAACTATTATAAATATAACTATATTTATATAACTCCATGACGACGATTAACTTGGTTCATGTTCATAACATGTGCATAAACGTGTGCGCAAGGAAGCCCAGACGGAGTTTCTGTCCATCCCTACTCGCTCTCGCTCACTCTCTCTCTCTCTCTCTTCATCTGATTTATGCAAAGCAATAGTCAAAAGCACACACACACACACACAGATATGTAGCGGGACTGGAATACTCCCAAATGTACAGCAGTGAGCAAGTAGCCCTCAGGCCGACTGTGTATTCCTCTGCTATATTGAACTTGCCCCTTAACTGTAACAACAAGATTAGTTCAGCCATTGTCCCTTCCTCTCCGCCGCTCTGTCATAAGCCATATCCGGTTGCGTACACGATGCTGAGCAAATTCCGAAAGCACACAGACTATTGATCAAAAACTACCAGCTATTCGATCTCCCGAAATGTTTCACCATCCCGATCAGTCGATTTAACGAAATGTTCAATTCTCAAACTCGCAAACCACACGATTTTCTTTACACATCAGAAACAAATAAGGTGCGATGACATTGTGGAAAGGTGAAGGCCGTTGCCTAGCAACTGCCAATTCAATCGTCAGACAATCGTTCCGCGACATCAAAGCGAACGATTGTTTCCCGTAAATTATAACCCAGAGAGCTTCTACGTATAGAGAGAAGCAAAGAGAAAACGACGACATGGCACTTACTCGACTTCTCATTACGAGTTGCCAACCAAGTTCAATTAAGTCTACGCACGGCCAACCAAGAAGCCAGAAACCCCTTACCTCATAAAAACCTTTCAATCTCGCGTGCCGCTTCCCTCACAAGGAAATGGCTTCGTATACACACCCTGCACGTATCTTTACACGTACACAGGTGAATCTACTCGACATTAAATCTGTCCGACAATCAACGCACAAGGCTTTTAAAAAATGAAAACATTATTACAATAGTCTCCTGCAAACTTCCCGAATCAACGAGCTTTTCGCATCAACAAACTCCAGAACACACAAGACTGGCCGAGAGATTCCCACGAGCTCGTATCAATTTCTGCCGGACTGAGAAAACAGTTTATTTATAATGGAGAAATATATTTTGTTGGGACTTTTACTCAAAAATTCATTAGCTGTTGCAAAATTTGTTAATGCTTAAAAAATATCTTCGTTATTACGATTAAATTTCATAGGCATAGCATTTCCTTGAAGATAATGATTTGTTCGATCGCTTTTATTTCCCTCAACTCAGTAGATGTTTATGGTCATCAAATTTATTTCCTATAAAGGAAGCTTACGTTTTATCAAATGATTCATTTATTAACTAATTAACAGATTTTTATTCCGGACAATCGCGAGGGAGTTAAATAAATGATTCATCAACCATTAAAAAACATTTATGTCGCCGTATCCAACGTTACATATGTTAGCATTTAAAAAATCTCCTGGTGCATATAAATAAATCGTTTTCTCAGTGTGCAGCAGAGTGACGCACGTGTTTACCTTATTTTCTTAACCAAAGACTTGGTTGAATTACCTGGCCAAGTGGAACTTTTATGTCTCTGAATAAAAGAGACTCTCGTTTCGTTTCCTAATGGCATGCTCGCTCAAATAATTTGCACGATACACATGGACCGAGACTCCGGAGACTAGACAGAGCTGAGGAAAAATCTCTGTCCCAGCAAAGACCATCATCAATAGGGTGCGTTTGAAAACGATGACCCACAGCTGACCGATCACGAGAACTGTGACAATGACAATGAGGATCGAGACTGGCTCTCAAACACAGACTTTTGGGCGAGCTACGTGAGCATAACCAGCGAAGCCTTACGACCCCTGCACAAATTGTGTAACACGTGTCTATTACGATCGTCGCGTCCTCCAATAGGGCTAAATAATGAGAGAACCCGTAAGCTTTATCGCTCTTTCGGTTATATCAAAGAAATGACACTTTGTACAAATTTATTTGAGCCCTCAAATTGTAAATCGTTATTGTCGGAATGTTTCATTATCCAAGAATGCATTCGAGGCGTCCAGCAACTTTAAGCCATCGTTAATTAGACGAATCGATACCCGCATCGAATTTTTCACGTAGAAATTCAATTGAGTTCCATTTTTCAATCAGTCAACTCATGCTAATCGAAATCCATCCAAAAGCCATTCACATCGTGACAGTTGAGTCTCGAACGACGATAAAAAAGAATCGAGCAACATTATCGAATTGGTAAGAAATTTTTTATTCATCCTGCACGAAGATTCGAAGGGTTGTCTGTTGGTTGATCGTATGGCCGCTATTTCAGACCAAGAAAGGGTTCGCCTCGCAGAGATATTTCGGCAGCCTGAACCGGAATCGAGGCAGAGAGATAAATTTAAATGTCAAAATATATCTCCGGTCGGGTTTTCGACACGGGCATGTATCATACGATTATTAACATATAACGAGGAGACTCGCACCTCCTGGGACATGGATACAGAGTGTCTTGAACAACTGTCAATCATACCGAGTCAGAGAAACCAAGAAATAAACTTGATCCCCTAGAGAAGGGTTTGTTAGCCCTGCAGGACGAGGTTCTCGTATCGATTCTCGTTTTCTTCGCTCTGCACTCGAGGGATAAGTTCATTCGATTAAATGATATGCGTGCCGGTGAATGCAACGATTTGTCGCGGACATAGTCCTCGGTGGAACATGTGTTATTGTGTTAAGCTGAGACCCAGCTGTATACTCTCATCTTCGGCGAGGCGTTTTGATATTCATGTGCATTATTATGAAGCTATGAATTTCTGGCCTGCTAATGAATTGAAAACACGATTTTGTATGCAGCTTTTTCGATGTTCTTTTCGTTCGTTTGATTGACAAAGCGGAAAGAGCAACTCTTGGCATCTCTGTCTCTTTAATAAGGAAGCTCATACCTTAACTTTTGCTCTCGATTCCAAATGAATTCGTAACGAACCTCCGAACGTGTAAATTTGCTTTTTAAAATGATTTTCCAACGCTCAATCGTAATGTGAGATGCAACCTTGGCAGAAAAAAAATCTCGAGCCTTTTTTTTTCTTTTCCAACGATGCATTCTTCCTGGCATGAGAATACACTCACAGACAGGTCACTCTTGACCAGTTGATTCATCACGGCGCTGCCACAGGCTTCCTCTTTGACAAGCCCTTCAATGGTCAATGCAAAATCGCAACCTCGTCGACGTATGACAAGTCGACAATAAAGCTCCGCTATTTGCGCTCGCCAGGACTCTGATTGTCACTTGTTTCCTGCTTTAATTCTTGCCAACCTCTTCCATCCTCGTGCTTCTTTTTTTTCCTTGCATTGTTGTCGCCGGAAGGTCCTCGAGGCCATTCGTAACTCTACTCCTTGAGAACCTCCGGCTTCTGGCCTCCAATACCTCGAGCCCAATGACCAATTCATTTAAAAACCTCAAGTTCCACCTCGGGCTCTCCAATTTGTATCGAATTTTCTACGACAACTTTGCCCATCGTCAGCCTCGACTATTATAACTTAATAGTATTGTCCAATCGTTTCCGGAGCTTGACTGTCCAAACGCCCCCCCTCCCCACCTTCGCAATATTTTCGGCTTAGCAATGATTCCAATTTCGAATAATCGCTCAACAATTCCACAGCCAGAATGGTCCATTTTGTAAATTCCTAGAAAATTATGGGCGTAATATTTTCGTTGCATTTCGATTTCGTTCAAACGTTCGTTTTTATTTCACGAGCTCCGACAAGACGTTGTGGAAAAATAAATTTCTCTCAGAAAACGAGAAAAATTCAAGAATCAATGTGATTTTTTTTATCGAGAATTAATCACGATTACAAATATTTATTCGCTCGATCATGAGCAACGAAGATTTCGAGAAAATTTGTGAAACACCGAAATTATTGAATGATGACATCGCAGTCTGCCAAGTACAACGTTCGCATATGTAACGTGTGCTCATTTTTCGGGGTGGAAATAAATGCTGGTAATAAGTTGAAGATGAATTTCATAATAGTTGAAATAATCCCATAAAAGTAACGTCTTTATGCGCATATGTGGAAGTTTCTATAACGCTTTGTCAGATTTAGCCATTAATATAATTTGTCAGTGGCATGCGCCGCCAATAATGCCCTCCGTGGTTTTCCGCACGATTTGACAAAAAAGTACTACCGACGCGCGTGCGATCGTGGCCTCCAGAGATGAAAAACAAGCATCCTCGTTCTTTATTTCTTTCTCTCTTCTACTTTCCTTTCGAGCTCTACCAAAAAGCCAGCAAACATGAGTGAGCACACGCGGTGAAGCGTTTTTTCATTTTTTTTCTTTCTCCAAACGTGTGGAGATCACTCATGCACACGTACTCGTCGAGCTGGTCAAGGGTGGGGGAGGTTAAGCCGCAATTGAATTGGAAAAAACGGCGATTCCCAATACGTCGGTAAAACGAGAGAAAAAATGAAGAAAGATCCAAGACTCGGCGACATTATGCGGGGGTGCATCCAGACACGAGACCATAAAAACCATCCGGAGCAGGTCAAAAACTCAAAACTATTTTTGATGCCTTTTTCGCGACACTCCAGATATTCCGACGTCAAAATCGATTTTGGGCCAAAAGCCTCACACCAATCAACGTCGCGTTCATTACATTTTTACTTGCTAAGAGCTCATAACCGCGGGAGATTTAAAAAAATCGAATTTCCATGAAAATTCTTTTTTTTTCGGCCTAAAAAAAAATGTTTGACAAGATGTGGAAACGGACTTGACCTAATTCTTGGTGCCCTCGCGCGCACGTGAGCTCTTGAGCATCGAAGTTGACAGCACAATTGAATTGAATGAAATTTCTCAAAGAAAACTAGTTCATCATCGAGAGGAATTGTTCTAAGGGGGATATGGGAAATTCGCGGGGTTTCTTAAAGGGGGTAGAAAAATTGGTGTTATTTTTGAGGGTCCCAGAACACGCGCCACGTTTTCATTACTTTGTGATGAGATGGTATTTAAATTATTCAGGCAATTAGGCAGCGAAGAAATTGGTGTTAAATGCTTGTGAGGAAAAAATGAGAGAAATGACGAGTGGAGGGCTTGAGGAAAGGGAGAAGATTGAGAGAGAAAGGTAGCGCGAGGTCGGGTACACTAAAGGGAACAGCAAATTTACGGACCAACTGGCTAAGCCAAAGATTGGTTTAGTTGCCACGGAGGCACGCCACATCGTTCCATTACGCGTCACCGAGCCGCAGAGACTCCACCATCAAAAGATCTCCGTCTATATAGCTCGATATAGATATACATAGGTAAATATATATATATATACAAACGATATCCGGAAGAACATCCCCGTACGTCCTTCAGACCCTTCTCATCATCCCTCTTGCGCTACATAAAGCTTTAGCTCTCCCTTTCCCGAGCATTCATGTCTCCCAACGTTAACCCCACGAGATAGTATCCAAAAAACGAGAGCTAGATTCACGGCAGGTGGGGTGTAATATCGATACACATATGGCTAGACGCGAGCTCGATTTTTCATACCCCGGCAAAATAATCATTTTTTCCTCAATTTCCGTCCTCGACATTTTACGAAGTACGATCGTGCAACGTATAAATAAACAAGGATGAATTTCTGGGACGAAAAAAACACGAACTGACGCAGTGAGACGCTTTTTTTTTTTCTCAAATAACAAACTGTAGGCCTCGGAATTTTTTTTTCGCGATGTGAGAAAAGGATTAGAGGAGGCAAAGAGCCACAGAATTCTTCCTCGATCTGAGGGGTCGGCCACTTTTTTTATCCTCTTTTATTCGTCCTGCTCGCTTCGTGTTTGGAGAATTTTTTGTGAAATTCGAGAAAAGGATTAAACTGCCAAGATTCACCGCAAACGAATCACCCCGGATTCTTCAACCCTTCGCGATCCAGTATACCAACCAATTTGGTCCTTTGCCCTTTCCCTCATATCTTGAGATACTGAACTCCCTTTTTTCAATCACATCGCGTTTACGCTGTCGTGAGAAAAAGTGGAAATCCAATAGAAAATCATCATCTTCGCGCGTCACTTTTTTCGGTCCATATTTTTACCTCGATTTTTCTATAAAATTGGCCTTTTTCAATTATTCCATTGAACCCTGAAGTATCAATGGCAAACGAAGGATTGTGCCGACTATTCTTTACCACCATTGAACCTCTCGGTCCTCGATTGGCCGCTCGAGAGGCGAATGATGTGTATTCATGAATTGCATCAAATTCCATCGTCCTTTGATTAATTAAAAATCCAAATTAACCCCTAGCCTTTGAGATCACGCACTCACCATACTGGTGCAAATTTGCACTTGGACTTTTCAAAATTTAGTATTTCTTCAACGAATGCATCAAATTGATCTTGAAACCATACTTTTTAGGGGTAAAATATCCTGAGTAATCGATTGCAATGATTTCGAACATTAAAAAACGGAATTTCATCGTTAAAAATCGGCCAAATCGAAGAAAAATATTTTGAAAACCTGTTGCACTTCAAATTTTCGTGAGTGCAAATTTGCACGAGTGTGGTGTCTACCAGTTAAAATCATAGTTTTCAGCAAAAAATCTGTGAAAATTTATTAGGCTTTTTTCAATTCAAGAAAAATGAGTAAAATTTGTAAAAAATCTTAGTAGTGAAGAAGTAAATTGTAAAACACTGAACATCTCTATCCCACGCTTTCTATTTCGCGTGTGCCCGGCCACGAGCGGAAATCATGACACGAATTGTGTTAGCATTTTCCTTTCTCTTTCTCTCTTGCTCTTTGGCCGCGCGGTTCACACTCGTTTCTCGTTCGTCCATGCACTCTCCTACTATACAAGCTTTGATAGATCGCTCGACGAAACGAAGGGGGTAGTTTGCTTTAATCGATCCTGTAATCGCCCGTCGACAGTTGGTCCGACGGGCCTTTTTGTCCCGGCTTAGATGGATGGTGCCATTTACATTTTGTCAGTCCGACATGCGCCCACGTGCGGAGCTACCTCTCTCACCCGCGCTATCATATCTATCAACCTTTGCGCGCTGACCGTTCCCCGAGCTTTCTCGTTCCTCTTTCTCTACCGCTCCAATCTCCACTCACATTCAACCATCTTTCTTTTTGCTACGAATTTTCTCTCTTTTACACGTACACGTCTGCTTCCGTAAAAGTCGGCACGACACTTTGACATTCGTGCCTTAAACACGCCCATGTCCCCAAGTCTTATTATTCGACTAATTATTCAATCCAAGAGTCAAACGCAATATCATTTGAATGATTGTTTCTCAGATTCGTGGCTTTTTCGCTCACCCGAATTAGCCGGAATCAATTTTTCATGAAATTTTTGTTCTTTTCAATGAAAATTCGATTATGAGCTGCCCAGATCTTTTTTTATCCAGGAGTCAAGTGGAATATCATTCGAATGATTTTTTTTTCAGATTCGTGCGTTTTTGGTTCACGAAAATTATCCGGAATAAATTTTTTAATCAAATTTTTCATGTTTTCAATGAAAATTTAATTATGAGCTGTTCCGATTTTTTTTTTCATCCAGGAGTCGAACGCAATATCATTTGAATGATTGTTTTTGAGACTTGTGCCCATTTTTCTCACTACAATTACCCGGAATCAATTTTTAATGAAATCTTTGTTGTTTTTAATGAAAATTCGATTATGAGCTGCTCGGATAATTTTTTATTCGGAAACGATAAAACATTATTTAGTAAATTTGATTGAAATTCAATTTTCGATTGAAATGTCGAATATAAATGCGTGTGTGACGTGTTTGGGGTCGGGGGATGTATCCGGAATATTGAAAAATCAAAGTAACCCATGGGTCTGTAAATAACTACAATGCCGAAAACGGAAGAGTCGAGAATTTCTGGTTAGAATAATTCGAGGCTCATCCTATTCGTTGACGCGTGAGATTCGGTGGCCGGATCGGATGGCTCGTGGTTTTCGTGGAGAAAAAAGTAAATTTTTTTGTAAAGTTTAGGTACGGGCGAAGAAACGAGTGAGGGAAATTGTCCGAGAGGCGAAAAAGTGACGAGACAGGCAAATGACGGATCTGTCAGTGTGGATGACACCTCGCTGGCCCGAAAGTCGTGGCCAGGTGCTCGCTCATTCTCTCTCTCTCTCTCTCTCTCTCTCTCTCTCTCTCTCTCTCCCTCTCTCTCTCCCCCCCCCTCCCCCCCCCCCCCCTCTCCTCCTTTCTCTTTGGCTGTCTCCATATTGGCATCATGTCGAATCTCAGGACACGAGACGACTCACTCGTCGTTGGCATCTGCCGGATAATACCGCAGGATTAAAAGCTACCGCCGGGATAGGAAAACGACAATATAGAACACGATATTCGTACACTTTTCCATCGGCAGAAATTCACAGAAAATGAGACGGAGATAGAAAAAACGTGGAAAAAAAACGATACGGACTTTGGATTCCCAAAGCTTCCCTCTCTCTCTCTCTCTCTCTCTCTCCCTCTCTCTCTCTCTCTCTCTCTCTCTCTCTCTCTCTCTCTCTCTCTCTCTTCTTCCCCGCTCGTTATAAACAGATCGATCATTTTTCAAACGGTTCGACAAGTAACCCCGTGAACATGGAGATAATATCGGATAAGATTCGCGTGTGAATCGACGAGCTGGATTCCCAGAAAACACACAAGATACATCCTTCCGTTACTTTCGTTTGCGACGTTAAATTCTGTCCTGGCAACGTTCAGCAATAATCAGTCCAACGTCGAGTTATCAATTAATTTAAACGCGAAAATCACGGACGAAAGATCGAAACACAATATCGCAGGGTTTTCATTGCTTTTGCTGAACTTACCTCCCACGCATATCGAGGATTGAATGGTTCACTGGCCCACTTGCCGACAAAAGATCCCAATCTAGCACCTCGAGGTATATCCTTCCTGGCACGAACCTGAGGACCTCCTGGCGATGAATCACCCACTTCCACTTCCGGTACCGGTGATATCCACTCCTGATGTGACTGCTCTTTCGAGTCTCGTGACTTTAACGATTCTTCTGCAATCAAACATGTTCGTTGTCCATTCTATGAGAGAGGAAAGTCTAATTTTTGACAAAAATTCATCGCGATTCGTGCGGAATTCGATATGAAAAAATTCACGTATTTATCGATTGAATTGCTAATGACGAATGTAGTGACAATAATTTGGTGTTTCTTGGCAGCAAATTGAACGATTGCGTGAGAGTGGAATTCGCCAAAGACATCCAGGCGTATCGCCCTTAACCATTTTCTCTGCTAATTAGACATTTTTTCGACGACGTCCGTGAAAAAATTAGAATGAAAAAGTGTCGCGATTCGATTTTCCATAAATAATCGCAAAATTTATGGTAAAAGTTGAAAACAGCCGATGGGACTTGTTATTTCGAGGCGATTTCCATGAAAAATGAGAACCATCTCGATCCACCGTCGCGGGAAAACGGTCAAGTTCCTGAAATGACCACTAGATGTCGCTTTAGTTAAAGAAATTGATAACCTTGCTCTGCATGACGGAAGACTTACGATAATCGATTCTGTAGGAAGGTGTGCATATTTGATTTTCACTAAAGTCCCAAGGTCTTTTTTCATCATCTCGTTCCCTCGGATGACTGACGACAGAGGCAGAAGGAGGAAATGTGACAGTCTCGTGACTGGCTTGTCGCTCGGTATTCGAGGTGAGATCGAGAAAAACACCGGGTTCATTGCTTCTACGTTGATAATCTTGGCGTTGTATGCTCGTTTCGTTGAGCGAGCCACCGTGTAAAAGTGGATTGACATCCCCATAAGTTGTATTATTCGTGTTGAACGAACGGCTCGAATTGTTATCCTCCATTTCCGCGTTGTCGTTCAAGACGCCACCGCCAGAGGCGCTGTCGTTTTCACCAGTCATTCCGCCGACGTTACTACCTCCTTCTCCCGTTTCTTCTCCACCTCCCATAACGTCTGTCGCTTCGCCTTCGTCGCTACTTCCTGCAACAACAACCTTCCATGTTCAAACTATTCTTCCCTATGTTTCTCATGAACAGATTGCAGGAGATGACAGGTGTGGAATGAATATCGATAAAGATACATGCACCCATTACTCTCTCTCTCTCTCTCTCTCTCTCTCTCTCTCTCTCTTTGACACACACAAACACACTGATGAAGTGGTGCTTCGTACATTTATAAGCAAATACCATAGAAACTGTAAATTCAATTTATCCATAATTACTTAGCGTCGAGGATTTTCAATGTTTTCTTTTAAGGAGGGTTGCCACACACAACAATGTTGCCATTTAAAAGCATGAGAGAATTCGGAATGATTAGGATTCGATTAAATTTGGTCAGCATACTCTTTGGTATTGAATACCAAGCGTAAAAAAGCGCGACTTACGCCTCTCTGACTCTAAGGAATTGCGGAATCAGAAAAGTGTCTCGAATCTCGCGACCAAAATCTCCAATGCTAGGTTTTTCTGGATTGGTTGGACGAATTTTGTTCTATGTAGGCTCATTCGAAAGATAAAAAATCATAGAAAATACGATTCTAATATGAAAATTTTCTGTCGCCCCGTTTTCCTGTAAAAACGATTTAAAGTTTTCGTGACGTCATAAAACGCCTATTTGACTGTATATAAAAGTACGGCCGGCTCGCGCTACGCTTTTTTTTTTTTAAATACTTGACGTCGAAGCTGCTGCCGCGCCTCGTCATGAATATACAAATTTTTCAAGATTCTTTTTCTACTTAGTTTTCGAGTTATTGAACACTAAAGTTTACATGCATGAGCATTGGATTCAGATACATATAGGTATACATTTTGCGTATCGTGAATTCACGTTATTGACACAGATTTTTATTTTCCTCGAAAAAAAAAAGTTTTATTTAGGGAAATCCAACGAATTTAAAAAGGCCTTCGGTCAGATTTACCCAATATGCACTTATTGAAGGTGTGCACTCGAATGCTTAATGATTCGAAGTTTAAATCGTTAGCTCACCGCGCTGGAATAACGAAAAATGATACTCCGAAAGAATGAGTTCTCGGTAGGAAAGATTGGGTGAGCGGAAAGTACAAAAAAGAGATGAAAATCGCGGATAGTCCGTTTATCTTGAAACACCGGCCCTGTGTTTGGGTTTCGCAGGCTCTGTAGCGTTTTCCTTTACGACTCGAGGCAAGATCCTACGTACACACCGAGTGCAGTCCAAAGAAGATCGAGCAGAAGGGAAGGAAATCGTTGGCTACGCTATCACTAAATTTACTATGGAGTTTTCTCACGTATAGTCTATTTACGCTTTGTGCAGAGATCTCCTCGATGTCGGTGCATCACGAGAGCCTCTCTTGAGCTCTCTCGTCACGCCGGCAATATAAAAAGACGAGAGTTAGTCCCGTTGAGTACCAGCTAAGAACGTTTTGAGCGATAACAGTGCGACCGACTTTTATTGGACGTTTTGTCGGTTTCTTTTTTTTACCTCACTCTACACACGTATATCAATAATAAATATATTTACTAATTTTATTCTTTCTACAACTGTTTCCAGTCTCTGTAAACACTCGGAAAAATATGCCCACCCGGCCTCTTCAATTTAAATAAAGCTCCACTTTTTCTCAACAGCTTTCGAGACAAAGCTCGTTAATCAGGCTCGCTAATTATTAAACATCAAATTTTGGCATCGAATGTACTTTAATGAAAAAAACTCGCTGGCGAATCAACTTTTTTTCATGAGCACTCGAAAGTTACTTTAACCACGAGAAGTATTATTTTTCTTTGTATTTTTTAACAATTCACAATCGCCAAGTATCGGAGTAACGGAAAATCCAACGTTAATCGATTATACGTAGAAATTTTTTCTCCAACCCTTGACGTTCCTGGCGATAAGGGCTGCAAGAGTATTAAGGGATAATCGTAAAGCAGTCCAGCTGATCCGCACGATGTTGTCATTTGACATGAACCCGCGACTACCAATGTTTACCAAACAGTAAACATTTTCACTATTTGGCAAAATATCCTCGACAAAGATTATTTTTTTTTATGACCAAGGACGAAAAAATCCTCGTGAGAATCGTTCATCCAGTTCAGTCGCGTTTCCTCATCATTGCTAATGTATAATCTGGGTTTTTGTTTATTGATCACGACAACGATAATCATGAGGCAGTGAGAAACGTTCGATATCGTCAACGACCTAGTGCCAGGTAAAAAAACGACCCTGCCTGAGCTTCTTATTCGTTAGAATCGAGTGTCAAGTGTCTCTGGAGATATAAACACCGAGATGATGTCACACGAAAATTCTACTGAGTGTCTCTAGAAAAATTAAAAAAACATCATGTCACACGAGCTTGTGCATCGAAGCAGCCGATGCGGAGGAGTCGAGAGGCTCCAAAATGAGCTCGTTTTTGATTAGATACCTTGAAGTGGCTCTAAAAGAGTTGCTGCTTCAATGATTATCTGGGAACTCTAAGTTTTCACGCGCGTGGGAAGCTTCGTGTCTCTTTATATACACAGAACCTGATCAGTCGAATCCCTCGTTATTTGAGGCTGAATTATCAACGACGTTTACTTTCAAATTCAAAAACACATCGATGCACGAAGATATAACGATTCATTATTCATCGTGAGATAGAAAAAGTGTTGACAAGCTATCGATAATCATTTAAACATCAAAATCTAATTCCGAAAGACATTCTTCAGCAGTTATGGCGAGAAACCCAATTTCAAGTGCCAACAAGATGCATCCTCTTAATTTTGAAATAGCGATCATTTACACAGCCAGTGATCTAAACGCAATTATCAAAGTCCTATTTAGACCCGATGCATTTTGTTTATCCCGTAAACGTTTTATACTTCCATGAATTTTTGTTGACGAAGTGAATTTAGTTTTACATTGTAATAATTCCATTGACCATGATTTCTCTCCCAATATCGATCTACACATAGAAAACAGTTTATTTATGATAAAGAAATATATTTAGTTGGTACTTTCACTCAAACATTAATTAACTGTTACAAAATTTGTTACTGCTCAAAAATTATCTTTGTTATCACGATCAAATTTCATAGGCATAGCATTTCCCTGGAGATAATGATTTGTTCGATCGCTTTTATTTCCCTTGACTCAGTAGATGTTTATGGTCATCGAATTCATTTGCTATCAAGAAAGTTAACGTTTTACCAAATGATTGATTTATTAACTATTAACAAATGTTTATTCCAGAAAATCGCGAGAGGCTCATATAAATGATTCATTAATTGTTCGAAAACATTTATTTCGCCGTATCCAACTTTACATTTGTTAGCAGTCAACGAATTCTGGTACATATAAATAAATCGTTTTCCCAGTGTATCGATGAAATTCGTCATATATTTAGAACTCTGTTCCGTAACTCATATTCGCGGAGCTTGTGGGGTCCGTAAAATTTGCTCTGGTTATTGAAATCAACTTTGACGACGTTTAAAAAATGTTGACGTGCATTCGTTATCGCACCAATGAGATTTCTCTCGAGACATTTCGAAGCATAAAAAACAAACAATTTGACGAGGATGAGAATGAAAACGATGGCCCGAAGAGGATGTATATAAAGACATATACAAATATCTGGCACATAACAAGACTCGAAAGTAACTGAAACACGATATTCTCCAACGTTATCTCTCTATATGCTCGTCGCCGCTGCTTGAAAAATTAATAGAGACGAAAAAATATAGAGCAGATATTATTAAATGGACCATTTGTCACGGAACGATTTTTTTACGTGCGTGGGGAACTGTGTAATTGTTATGATTTGCCATTGGAATAGAATTTTCCTAAGTAAACCTTAATTTTAGCCAATCACGTTCGAGAATAATGAAATATCGAGAATTACAAAGAGATTGAGATTGCGATCGATTTTTCATAAAATCTTTTATAAAGGACAGCGTGAGAGAAATAAAACACATGGGCCAAGGCAAGACGTGCAGGAAGATTACGATGATTGCTACAGTCTTTTCACGTTAATGATCACGTGTCTGTGTATCCACATGCCAAAAAATGAAACCGCACTCTGGCGACCACATACAGGACGTCCTGCACGATACCGAGCTTCTATGAAATACTCATATACGTTTATGGCCGATGATCAAATTTTCTCAGTTCATTTTTGAGCTGACGAAGCTTTTGACATTTTTATATCACTTTTCGATGTGAGATGAACGAATTTAGCAATATCCTTTAGTTCCTTGACGTTCCCATCAAAATATCAATTTCGAGAACTCCAGTACGTCATTGTCGAACAATTCTGAGAATCAGATAAAGAATAATGAGCAGAAAAGCTCGATCTGCTTGTTGTTAAATATGGGCCAAGGAATTGCGATTATATTTGGTACGGTGTGTTGTTTTTTTTTTCAACGTTTATCGGTTCAGGATGTTTCTCGTAGTTTCTTCGAATTTTTCTCGTTTCGAAATATCAGCTTTGGGTATCTCGCGCACGTTGCATTATTATTTATATCTGTAGTTTGGCGTCTTTAGCCTGACCGCGTCATCCTGGATGCTTTAATTGGTCCTTGCAAAAAAAAAAAAAAAAAAATAGTGTGCGGTCGGGAGATCCTGTCGTTACGAGGGCTCTGTACCATCGAAAATAGAAATTTATATACTGTACGTTCGACTCGCCGGGGTAGATGTGGAAATGCGACAATAATCTTATCAATGCCGTCCTTTCATTTGAAATTATCGTCTCTTTTACAAAGCCCCACGACAATTAGCAAGTCTCTCGAACTCAATTTCTTATCACAATGTTTCTCACGCTCCGATTAAATGCTTTTGATGATAGATTCGATTGCTTCGTCGCAGCGTTCCCATTTTCTTTCTCTATTTGACCATAAAAGCCCCTAAAAATTGAATATTTGTGCGAATCACGGACTCACCACTACTTTCGTAGTCGACGTTCGGTTTCGTTAAATCGAGGCAGTCCATTGTTGCAAATCAATTGTAATCACGAGGTTCCTTCGTTAACGACGAAATCAAATGGATAAAAAACAGTCCGTAAGAAAAAAAAACACACTTTATTCGTCGACAACGAAAACTTTTCACGTCCGAACACACATAATCACAGTTTCGATGAAATAACTTGTCCGTGGTGGAGTTGGTGAGGATTTGAGGAAATGCGATCACAGGAACATGTGTCTCGATCCATCGAAATAATGAACTGATTACATCTGGGGTTAAGTTAACTTTCCTCGACGATTCCCAGTAAACGGTAACGCGATAATAATTTTTTTTTTTATTTTTTTGATTAAAGTGAAAAAATGGAGCGAATTTTGAGTTTTTATTAATTTTTTTTTCACCCGGAACTGATCAAGAGGAAGGACAGCGAGAAAGGATGGGGGATGCGGTGGGAGGGTGAATTTCACGACACGATAAATTTTCGTAATTATCACCCACTGACTTCGATGGTTTTAAGAATTTTTATTGCTATTTTTTTTTTTTTTGGTCTTCGTAGTCCCCGTAATTGTTGGTTCGTGTATGTCTTTCGGAATGTATATGTATATACGGCGGATTGGCAAGAGCTGCGCCGTGTCAGCTGGCTCTTGGCGGACTAGAGGATCTCGAAATCTTGAGAGAAGAGGATGCGGGACACGCGGTGGTTACAACACGGATGGGAAACCCCCGTGGTACATGCTCTATAGCCGGGGTGTGGCGAAACCGTTTGTTCCGTGACGCTGGTTGGCTCGCAGGCGGAGCAACCCCTATCGCTACAACCGGACTAACCCCCCTCTTTCTCTCTCGCTTCCTCCTTCTCTCCTCTCTTGCGGTATCTCACTCACACAGATCTCTGACATCTCGCACACAGCAGCATCCTTCGACCCTTCGACATTACAATGTTCCGGATGAGGCTAACGAAACAGGGAAAAATCACAGAGAACGAAAGCAAGATTCGAATTAATAATCATCCGATAGGTAACTCTAGGTCTTACTCCGTTTTCTCCGAATTTTCGCAGTTTCAAGGGTTTCCTCTGTCACCCTCCCCCCCTTTTTCCTTTTTTCCTTTTCCTTCCGCCTGGATTTGTGTTTTTAGACGAGCCATCGAAGGAAAACAATCCAGACCCTCGTGATGTACGCAAAATAACTTTTCCACTTCGTCTCGTTCGTTCTCGATAACGAATTCAATACACTCACGCGAGGATGGAATGAAAAATTGATCGAACGATGAAAAAGGGATACTCTGAGCGCGCGTGCTTCTTAATAATCCCCCAGGTATACATTAAGCTTGCTCTTTGCGTTAAAGTTGTCGATGCTAGCTTTAGACGCACTTGCATACAGGGAGATCGTTACACTACTGGCACACTTGTTGTCTCGTTAAGGAGCTGGATCCATTGTTAGGGAGTCAGTTTCGAATGATGGATGGGAGCGAGTTTTAACGCAGAGCCGCTGGGTATTCGCGATGACAGTTTATAAATGCAGGAATAAGTGACGGGCCAGTGATCCAGTTTGGAAAATTTCATCTGAATGCTTCATCAAATTTTCTCAACGTTTCGTTGCTCGAGAGTTTTAGTGAAAAAAATGTCTGCGCCGATGAAAAAATAGCATCGCTCGAGGAGTCGATGCGGACGTGCTGCGGTCAGAAATCAGCGGTTACTCAAATATGTATACATATACGTTTTTTTTTTCATCTCCATCGTTGGCTCAAGGAAACTACGATTGTGTAGACCCCTCGAGGGAAAAGTGGCTTTTCAACGAGATTTCCAAGTTGAAAACGTGCTGAGGGACCCCACGTCGAGAAGGGAGGCCGAGGAGAGTCACTCTCTCTCGGTCAGTCGATATCGCCAACCAGCGCTTTTACGCTCGACGATAACTTTATGGACTACTAGCCAAAAAAAGCTCTCGCTATACTTTTTTTCGCCTTCTTTGAAATCCATGTCAAGAGCACCACCGCCAAAGTATCGAAACATTTTTTTCCCGCACTGCTTCACGATTTCCTCGAAAATTCAATAAAAATAGCCCCATTTCGTCCGGGCATCGAATTTCCTCCATTCCTGAAGTATCACTCTCCGAATCACTGTCACATCGTCTACGTCCTTACTCCAGACCATCAGCGTGCATGAATATTGTTATAATAATTCGCTCATACTCGTGGCATCGAATGCAACAAACATTCGATCCATGGGAGACCAGAATAAAAAACTACGTATTTTTATTACACGATATGTTCGTTGTCCTCGGATGTGCAACGACATTTCAGCCTCGTATGTACATTGTGCATTGATTTTCGTAGGCTGCCAGAGAGCAAGACACAATTTAATCTAGCGCGTGAGAGTGCAGACGGCAGGAGGAAAGAAACGGCCAGTGAGAAAGCGAGAGAGAGCATGGACGACTGTTATAATTCAGAATCAACAACAATGATCTCCTTAGACATTCCCCTTGCACTCGAGCATTGCGATATCTGCACGAACGTCAAAAGAAAAAATGAACAGCGATCGCATGACGTCGTTGCCTTGCAGGAAAAAATTTTCGTTTTTTTTCCATTGAGATTCTGTCACGAGTCCTCGATCTTTTTGCAAGGACGAACGAAAACTTGCGGAAACCTCGAAATTGAACAATCGACAGCGAGCCAACAGCTTAACTTTGTTTCACTCGTAAAATTCTTTTTTAAATGCATTATTCATACACGATCCATTTTTTTCACCATTTAAATGTCCTTCCCATAAAATGTATCGTTAAACGATCGCACTCTCGATCTAAAAACGAAATTCACTAGAACGAATTTTGAAAATCTGAATGAAGAATAAAGAAATCAATTTTCTTTGCGTTTCCAGGATGCAAACTCCAATGACATTAATTTCTGACTGATGTTCCTTCAATAAAAAAAAATAGCTGACATTATGAGGATGTTATTAGTACGAATGATAACTCAATGTTACCAGCCCGGGGCGGTTACTCTCTCGTTCGAATGTGCTGACAACAATGGCACGATTTTTGTGTCATACGAAAGATTTAAGGGTTCTCGTCGACGTGGGTGTTTTTCATCATCAATTTTTTCAAGGCATCCGCAAGTTTCTCATATAAGAACGATATGAACATTTCATATTCTGGGCCCGGTGGAAATCAACAAATCTTCATCTCGCAAATATTTAATGGAAGTGAAAAAAGGGCTCGTGCTGGAAAGATGAGGGTTGGTGGTTGTGTGAGGGTGTATTTTACACGCCGAAGACATGTGTCGCGGTGCGAACACTTATATCACTTTTTATGGCTCGAACCCGAGCAAGACGCGTGTGGGTAATCCTCGTTCTTGCTTTTCTTTGGTTTCAACATTGGATTCGTCTATGATTCTTGTATATATATGACTTCTTTTTTAAGCGTTTTTTTTTTTTTTTTTGATTTACGGACTCGTAAAAAGGGTCACCCGTTCTCAAACGTGCGGAGTCTGGCCCTGGTGTCTCTCGTATCACATTACGACGTGTATTATATTGCCGGCGCAATTCACACACTTTCTTTTTCAATAACGGAAATATTTATTAAGTTTGTTTATGGCTTGCAGTGTTTTTATCTTTGGACATAAATATCAATGTCAATTTTTAGTACAGCGAGGATATTTCGTTCTCGAATCGAAGATTTTCTTTTCGTTGCTTCCCAAAAATGGGGTTTGCTATCAAGAAAATATTGAAATTACCGGAGAAATTTTGAATTTTTTGGTGACAAGGGGCAATTATAATGGCAACAGACTCTCGAACATCGTCGGCTGGAAATACCGAGTTTTATTTATCCGGAAACTTTTGGATGAAAATTAGTTGAATGAAAAGCTTTCGATACGAATGGAGGATGAAGCTGCACTGAGAAAACAGTTTATTTATGATAAAGAAATATATTTAGTTGGTGCTTTTACTTGAACATTCATTAACTGTTACAAAATTTGTTGATGGTCAAAAAATATCATTGTTATCACGATCAAATTTCATAGGCATAGCATTTCCTTGAAGATAATGATTTGTTCGATCGCTTTTATTTCCCTCAACTCAGTAGATGTTTATGGTCATCAAATATATTTGCTATCAAGGAAAGTTATGTTTTATCGAATGATTCGTTTATTAACTATTAACAAATGTTTATTTCAGACAATCGCGAGAGGCTCAAATAAATGATTCATTAACTGTTAAGAAACATTTATGTCGCTGTATCCTACTTTACATTTGTTAGCAGTTAAAAAATCCTGGTACATATAAATAAATCGTTTTCTCAGTCTGGAAGGATCGGACGAGCTCGTGTGGTTTGCCAGGCTTGTGTATGGTTAAAGAAAACATATGTGTGTGTTGTGTGGCACGTGATCAACAATGACCGATGGAAGTTTCAAAGGGTTATCAGAGGAAAGCAGCAACGAAGGACGAGGAGGTTGTTGCGGCGGGGGTCGTTCGAGGTCCACCCTCGAGTGATTCCTTCGTAATGTATAGATATAGTGACAAAAGGCTGGGCTCAACTTCTGACACGTAAAGTGACGATGTCGTAACGTCAGAGGGTGAGAAGTACTACTGTTGCGAAGGTGGAAGGAACGAACGATAAGAGAGAAGAGAGAAAGAGAGAGGCCAAGAGGGAAAGGAAGCAAGAGAGAGAGAGAGAGAGAGAGAGAGAGAGAGAGAGAGAGAGAGAGAGAGAAAGAGAGAAGAGGCAGTGGGGTGAGAGGGTGAACGGGCACGAAGCTATTAAACTGACAGAAACACTTGCCACCCCCGCAATCCTGGTATACCCCTCCATCGAGGCCAAGCGTCCCATTCGAGCGTTCTCCACTTTTCGCAAACGCCGTGTCGAGCGCTTCTCATCGCCATCCCTTAACACCCAAACTCCCCCCCCCCCCCCCCCCCCCCCCCCCCCCCCCCCCCCCCCCCCCCCCCCCCCCCCCCCCCCCCCCCCCCCCCCCCCCCCCGCCCTCGATCCCATCTCCCTCCATTCATCTCGCTATTTCGTCTCATCTGCTGTTTCACAGTAAATATCTCTATACACAGTTCATCATTCCGAATAAACTCCATCCGAATATTCCGTGTAAAATAGAATAAAATCTCTTCCTCCAATGTTCCTAAGCCTAGGGTGCAATTTCTGTGGCCATAATGACCTAACCCCCATAACGATTTCTCAAAATGCCATTTCGACCCCAATTCTGCTCAGTATCAGTTCAAGACTTTATTCGTGATTCCGATTTTTTCGTGAGTTCGCCCAAAACAACGCGAGAATCGATTTTAAAAAAATACTTTATCGACTTTTTATTGCGTCGTCACAAAAATAACAGAGAAAAAGTTTAATTTCGATTAAAAAAAAAAAAAATTAATGGAGAGTTTTTAAAGCATCTCAGGAAGTTAGAATTTTCGTAGATTTCCCTCTACATAAAAATCTGATCCGAAGCAATTTTAGAGGCGTGCGTCTGACTGCCGTGGTCAAACAACACCAGCCCAATGACACAAAAGCGTCTCTGGTACACGAGCTTCTTGGTATACGGCCTGGCGACATTGAAAAATGGCAAAACAACTTTCTAACAGGATTACAGAGGCTTGGAGAGAAAAAGCGTGTTATCTGTATTTTTGATTGATAGAATTGGATTAATTAAGTGGCTGCTATTTCAGCTGAGGGAATGAGACGTGAGGCTCTTGTGAAATTGTGCAAATCATGAAATTCAGATTGTATCTGAAAGGCCCAATAGTCCAATCGGTGGATAATTATATCGCGGATAAAAAACCCGTCTGGAGAGTTTGTCAAGTATCGAAATATATGGTAAATTTTGTTCTCGAGCTGACTCAACTCTTTTGTACGGAAGGATGAAAGAAAAGAAAAAAGATTGGTATCGGAATGGTGGTGAAAATTGGGTGTTCTGTATAGCAGAAGCTTCGAGGGTCTGTGTATGTTCATCGCCATTTTTTTTCAGTGTAGGCCTGACAATTCGTTGGACCGTTAACCTCTTCTTGCTTGTTGGTTCGAGTCATTACATTCTCTGGTCTCTCTCTCTCTCTCTCTCGCTGGCTCATTGGGAAGGTCAAATACGAAGGTGCACGAAGGAGAGAAATATTGAAAGTAAAAATGGGTATGAAATAATCTTGCCCCCTCTCTCCTTCTCGTTGAATGACATAAAAAAGAAAATCACTCGAAGGCACTAAACAAATCTGTGTGCTCTCGGTGTCGAGTGGTCGACTCCTCGTTCTGGCTCGCGAGCGATTCTCGGATAAGAGTGCCTTCTCGGGTTATACCTTTGGCACGTCAAATAGCTAAGAATGAAAAGGGCGTAAAAATGAGACCCTTGGCTTCGAAGTTTAACGACGTATTGCCTTTGTGCACATCGGAGGCACGAAGGCGAAGCAGAAGTCGAGTATCAGATGGACCGAAGCTGAAGGAGAGTATAGAAAGTATTCTTTCGCTTTCCTCCACCCCTCGTACGTGCAAATTCATGAGACATTACCAATTCGATTCCATTCTGAATAGCCCGTACTACCCTTAACGAATATTTCTTAGGCCGAAAAAAAGTTCTTCACATGCTTGTTCGTTCGGGGCCTCTCACTCTTTCTCTTTTGCTACTCGCGCGCTCAGGCCACCTTCTCACAGCTTCTTTTTTCGCATCCCTCGAGACTCCTCTCATTTGTAAGCAGATGACTGCCGTTAACGGCTGAGCGGAGTCTATAATTTGTTCGCCACGAAAAAAAGGAGAGACCGAGATAATAAAAAAGGAAGGAGACCGAGGGAGAGACAAAACAAGGGCATTTTCAACATTCTACGTGTATACACACTTTATGCCGCAGTGATTCCAAAGTGTTCTGCTAATGCGCTACGCACATATCGTTGAGGCATTCACTCATTTTACACATACATGTCCCTCGGTTAATGCTCGGCTATATTTATATATTTACTAAAAGGCAGGAGGGGGTGAGAAATGTATATATGTCAAAAGGGGATAAGAAGAGATTGCAAGACAGGCATGGAGTACGAATGAGATTTCATGCGCGCGCACATCCCGCGCCGCAGCACGCTTGCTTAATACAGTCAGACGTACCGACGACGTTTCGCGCACCCCGCCTCGAGGAACTTGAGACGCGATTGTTGTGCGCACCGCGTGCGTTCTTCTCTCCTCCCGATCAAGAGAAAGACAGACTAAGAAAGAGATTTCTCTGTTCGTGGCATTGTGCTCGATCCCAGCGTCGTGCCCACCGGAAGTCACCGGAAGACGATCAACTAACGGAAGACCCCACTGCCTCAGGGCCTTCTACACCTATATTTGTTGGATAGAAACACGCCCTCATGTCAGAAGACTCAACGAGACAACAGCCTTCGCGTACCAGCAGCTTGTCTTATGCCCCGTTTCGATTTTATTCAACAAAAATCTTGTATTTATTCACCTACGAGGACTCTACGTGTCTCTATGTACTCAAAATACCATTTTTTCCCTTTCATTTCTCACTCACGACTTTTATAACGATCCTCTACGCTGTCTCATTCTTCCACACTCCATCTTTCTATCAGACGGCTGGATGTCGCGTGGTGAACGACTTTCGCTTCTCTCCCCCTCCCCTCTCTTTATTTAGGTCGCAGGGGGTGTTTATTCCCTATTTCCCTCCCGTCACGACTCTTTCGATGTAAGAGCTCGCTCAACGTGACAACCAATACGTCAAAGATGAGAACAAAGTTATTCAGCCGATTAACGTATTCACGAATGTCCTCAAGAATTTTCAACACAAAAAAATTCACTCCAAAAGTTACGATACTTCGTGTGAAGCGCCTCAGAATCATATCGAATGTAATTTAAGTTTAAGGTCGTTGAATTGCGACATCGGAATCATGAGAATTTTATTAAATTTGATGACAACATTCTTTGGCATTAATTATACAAACACAAATTTTATCGGAATTTTTGACCACATCGTTATAGAATAATTGAGAATTTATATATGTAAACTCTATGCTTATATACGTGAACTTTAGTGGTCAACAACTCGAGTACTGTGTGGTAAAAAAATTTGAAAAAAATTCTATCGTCGTATATATTAATAAAGTTTGTATTGACGAAATTTGATTGAATTCTCATTTTTTTGAAACTTTTTACGTTTTTAACATATGGTTTAGCATGGCAACATCGCAGTCGTGATACGATGATTGTGTCAAAGCACTCATAATCGAGGCCATTCAGTTGTTTTACGAAAAAAAAAAAAAAAAAAACAATACAAGATCGAGGCGCAAGGGGATCCGTCAAACGCATGAGAACCTGCAAAGTTGAATTTACCGAAGTTTGGCAAAAAAAACGTTGGAGAAAACGGTCCGAAAATCTCGGATGAAAATCAACAATGGCGAGGATAGAGAATCGAAAGTGCGTGGTGGTGATCGTAGCGGGATAACAACAGGCACGCGGTTATTGGAAATTGTTAGGGCGAGTGAGGCGAATGAACGAGTGGAATCGGACGAACTCGCGATTGTACGTATGGACCGAGTGGCTGGTTGGTAGGACAGCGTACAAATATTGGTGCATTAACAATTGAGACTAATTATGTTTTGTTACATATACCCGGCGCCGCTTCCTCAACCACGTATATCTATATACATTAATGTATATAATAGATAGACATATATACATGTGTATAAATGTAGGTAGGCGAAGGGCACGCGAAAATCATAGAAGGGCCAGCCAAAAGAGAAAGAGGGAGTAACGCGCGGATATGAGCGAGGAAAACGAATGATAGAGAGAGTTAGAAAGCGCCATTGTGATCTGGGGCTTTGGTACACAGCCCTCCGGGCCCTGAGCGTGCACTCGCCGTTAAATTAATTTTATCTCGTGCTCCCATTAATTTTCAATATCTCACGGCGCCCGGCTCAACCCACCACGCTGCTTATACTCTCTGCGGCTCGCCGAAACCGCCCGATATATGTATCCACAAACACGCACAACCACCATGGGCGTACAAAACCATGTAACCAATGTTGATTAGCGGGTTAAATCTTCTCTGTTTCCCCTGGTCGCTACTCTCATCCCATGAAATACTCGCACGAGCGAATAATCACCATCTAACGCGGCTACCGTTATTTTACGCTTACTTTCTCACTGAATAAGTACAGCTCCCGCGTCAACGCTCGTCAAACATGACCAACGAAACCATATACAACCCTTCATTTGCTAAAACTCCGCTGTGTTCCAATTTTCACATTAAATCCTGCTCTCTCTTGATCTTTCCGCGATTTTTATCATCGTTGCGTTATTGCTGACTATCGATCGATTCATTATTCTGTAAACTCGAATACAAAAGTTCTATGATGCTGAAGTTTGCAATGAAATATATTTATTTATATTGATAATTTGTTCATTTTTCAAAATGATCCGAATTTTTCGAGCCGATTCATCTGTTCTCGGGTCAAAAACCGTTTTTTCCATCATCCCAATTCACTTGTGAATATAAATAATGGGTTTTGGCAAAAAAGAAACGATTTCCGTTGCATTCCAACGAAGCATTTATAACGAAGAAATATAATTAGTTGGTACTTTTACTCAAACATTCATTAACTGTTACCAAATTTGTTAATGGTCGAAAAATATCTTTGCCATCACGATCGAATTTCGCAGGCATAGCATTTCCCTCAAAATAATGATTTGTTCGATCGCTTTCATTTCCCTCAACTCAGTAGATGTTTATGGTCATCAAATTTATTTGCTATAAAGGAAGGTTACGTTTTATCAAATGATTCATTTATTAACTAATTAACAGATTTTTATTCCAGACAATCGCGAGAGGTGATTGTCTGAAATGAACAAAATTGTCAAATAAATTAACTATGTAAAATTTAAAAAAACGTAAAATGAAATAAATTAACAGTTAAAAAACATTTATATTGTCGTATCCAACGTTACATTTGTTAGCAGTTAACAAATCCCGGTACATATAAATAAATCGTTTTCTCGCGGTGATACTCACGGGTTGGTGGAAAAAAGTTAAAAATCATGAAGCACTGACAACGGAAGCTTTGTACGGGGTCGTTTATGTCCTACACTACCCAGTCAAATTTGATTTTCATTATGTCAGTCCCGCGGGCTGTTTGTATCGAAGAGTAAAGAGAGCGTCTCACTCACTACCCTCTCGATCTCTCAGCGGACGAAACTCTAGCCGCCGGGTTATACGAGCTGCCTGTATATCGTCGCGTTACTGTACAGAGCATACGCATACCAAAGTCACATATATACGTGGATGCGTGTATATATATGTATACGGAGTTATACTGGAAGAGGGTGCAAAACCCCATGCGGAGCTCACACCCCTCGATACGCCGTCACCTCGACGGAAGCCCGTATTCCGCACCAAGAGAGAGTGAGATCGCAAATGCCACGGAGAAACTCATCGGACGAAAGAAGGGGAACAGATGTTTTTGAGCGCGCGAACAGCCAACATCGTAATCTATGTTCCGTAACATCGTAATTAAGAAAAAATGGAACTTCTCTCAGCTTCCTCCCTCTCGAATACATGCGAAAATTTTTATGTATATAGATATTAATGTACATATTGAAAGCCACCCCTTTGGCCAAACGCTAACAGCCTATCGCAAGATTCTCCAGTCTCTCGTAAACTTTCCTCACTCTGCTACATCAATTTGTCATCGAATCTCCTTTTTTTTCTCTTCTCTGCAACTGAAAGATCCCGATAGCTCAGGCCACTTGGATTATTAATCGACGATTCAACGTGTGCTCAACGTTTTTTCCATTTTCTTCCATTTCTCATAACATCGCCAACGTCGAAACGTTATAAATCGAATTGTCCTCACATGTATTGTCTTTCTCATTTAGTTTCGAACGAAAATGCAGTTTTCTTGATGCAACTTTACCTCGCAGGCTACACCGTGGTCGAAAATAATCAGAATTCAATTTTTACACCATTTCTTAATCGTACATTCTTAATTCAAAATAATGTCCTCCTGACAAAACAGTTTATTTACAATAAAGAAATATATTCAGTTGGTACTTTTACTCAAACGTTCATTAACTGTTACTGAATTGGTTAATGGTCAAAAAATATCTTTGTTATTACGATCAAATTTCATAGGCATAGCATTTCCTTCAAGATAATGATTTGTTCGATCGCTTTTATTTCCCTTAACTCAGTAGATTTCTATGGTCATCAAATTCATTTGCTATCACGAAAGGTTACGTTTTATCAAATGATTCATTTATCAACAATTAGTAATTGTTTATTTCACACAATCCGGGAGGCTCAAATAAATGATTGATTAACTGTTAAAAAACATTTATTTTGTCGTATCAAACTTTACATTTGTTAACAGTCAACGAATCCTGGTACATAAAAATCGATTGTTTTCTCGGTGCAGATTTCTGAAGATTCTTCAGGATTTTTACAGGTTTGGAAATGGGGATTTCGTGTTTCAATCCGTAGCTTTCATAATCGGAACGATTATCCGGATACACTCCGGCGTCAATCGATTTATAAGGGTGTAGGGGGTGGGTCGCTGAGGATGCTTATATATATATTTGCGAAATGTTTATCTGTAGGAGTTTACGGGGGCGGGAGAAGAAAGAATAGAATGAAAGTTCTCGAATCTCACGCTTGGCTCGTAAACAAGTGGCAACAAAAGGGGATTGACTGCCAACCAGGACTGACCGTCGTGGAACAGGGCACCTCTCTAGCCCTAGGTGGGCTAACCTTCTCTCTAGGGTTATCCCTTCGGGCTACTTCTCAGGATCGAGCTTTCACCGCGAGATAAAAAGAATTTAAAGTTTAAATCGAGGCGAAAAGGGGTTGCTCCCTCTCTCACTCCCTTATTCGAGGCAATAGTTCTCCATTTTTTTTTCAAGGGTGGCCAGTATACTTTTCCGCTATATAGACGGTTCTCTCAACGAAACGATACGATCTGACTGTTTCCTCTTCTCCCCCAGGGACAAAAAGGAAAAATCGAATCTCAGGCTTTTTACAGTTTAAAAAAGAGAAAGAGAGTTATTTATAAAGAAAAACGACGCGCAATTGAAGGCCGCAGTTGAAAACTACGACAGCCTGAAAAGTGAGCGTTGTAAATCTTCCAGCGCGACCAGCAGAACCATCTTGCGATATAAAAATCGTTGATGCAGTTTGCAGCCAAAGGCTGCACCGGAACTTTGTAGAAACGTTGGCAATCCATGGCCGATTTAACGGAGCACTGCACTTTTACATCGTTCCTATGGCAGACCTCCCGCAGCAAACGAAGTAAAAAAGGGAATATTCTCCGGCGGAGGAATAATCGTCGATCCGCAATGTCTCTCCAAACAATGATTCATTCGAATCCCGTTTATATATCTCCGCGGCGATTCCATCGGGAGAAATGACCAAACAGTAGAAATTTCCATTTCTCTTCTATTGTGGCGAAGATGGGGAAAGAAAAGCGACGTGAAGGAGTGTGTGAATCGTCCGGAACATCCCTCATTCGGACAATCGACAATAATCGTCGTATGCGATCGAGAGTTCCAAGCTCAGAGATAAGACTTCAGATATCTAAGCTCTAAGCACAAATACTTGTGGATATATTTACCCACACATAGCTGACGTATGTGTGCGTGCGTTATATATATTTATTGGCGAGTCTAGAAGCGCGTCCTCGAGTGATTCAAGGGAGCAGAGAGCCCAGCGAAGAATAGACCTCGTGATTCTATTCATCAAAGCAAAACACGTGTGCGCGTGTGTATTGGAAACGCGAGTTTAGCAATGGCGAGTCAGAGCAGGCGAAAGCATAAGTGAGTAAAAGAGGGGGTGAGTCTGTGTCGCGAGAATATGGTCGAGAAAAAAAAACGGTGAGAGAAGGATCACAATGAACATTGCAGCATCTGGGAAATGAAAATGATCTTCGATCTATCGTACGTTCGTACAGGGCGATCCAAAAGTAAATGAAAAATTTTACGTTTACCAGAAAAATTCAATATTTTTGAAGGTCGTGGCTGTATGATTCCCATGAGCTTGAAAAGCCATGAAAATCCGCACAGCCTCTCAATGTATTTTGAATTATTTCACGCACAATTATCGTCAATGAGTTTTTGAATCAGCCTGTACAGAGTTTGATCGAGAATTAATTCGTTCGCATTGGGTTCTGCTCGCCGGTCTATCCCACAATTGTGGAATAAGTTGGACTTAATTGATGGACAGTAAAGTGAAGGGGATGTCGGAAGGTTTGATTCTGAGGAAATCCGAATTTTTGCACCCTTTGAGCTTTCGGATCTTCGAGCTGTTACACAAGCATGAAGGACGTTCGAACGCGCGCTATCTGGATGGGAGTGAGCGCGAGAAAGAATCGAGGGAATGAGAGCAAAAGGTTTGGAAAGGGTGCGAAAAAACGACAGGGCGTCGCTCGATGAGTTTTCGATGGAGACGTTCTAGACGCTCAGCTCTGAAAAGTCAACTGATACGCGCGTGATCGAGAGACTTTTCGACTGATGAAAGAAAATAACGAGAGTAACACAAAAAATAGAAAAAAATATGAAAATAAATGGCAGGTATCATCAGTCTTGTGAAAACAGGCTGGAGAATCGTGCTTCCAAGACATCGCGACTTTGCCAAGGGTTCCTTTCAATTTTTCGATGGAAAAAAGTGCGAAAAACGAGGAGGTAACTAAGGGAGAAATAACCAGACTATAAGAAGAGGTGAGAAGGGTTGTTTTTTTTTTCTTTTTCATAATTCAGTTGGTGGATGGATCGAGAGGGTCATCCACTGGGTCTGGCCTGACTCGACGACGTGTTATATACGCGGCAAGGGTTCGTCCGGGGAATTGAAACGGGCGAAGAAAGAGAAGGAATTATTGAACAAGAAAAAGTCAGGCATTGTCTGCGGTTAACCCGTCGGCGCTTTCTTTCCCTCGACCATCCAAAATTAAGGGACAATCGTCGAATTATATTTCGATCGTACTCGAGAGGCGTGAGAAATTCTCGTAAAACAGACACGCAGCACGAACAGAAAAACATCGAAAGTTGAACGAATAACACGTCGCTCGTCGTCCATCCGTATGATGCAACGTTTTCCGGAAGAATGGCGAATCGTCAATAAACCTGGATCTATAATTCACGCGCGTAATTGCGTGCAAAGGGTGCGCGTCGCTAAAGAACGCTCGGAAAGTTTAAGAGCGAGAGGGTAGGAAACAAAAAATCACTTGAAAACTGAATGCAGAGCTCGACCATTTCCTTTCCTTTCTTTTCGCTATATCGCCACTCTGCTCCCTTGCTCCTCTTATAATTCGTCTTTGATAACCGTGACATGCTCTCGGGGATCGCTAGCAGGAAGAACACCCCGTGGTAGAGACAGTAGCGATAATATATCGCGAGAAGAATAATGAAAACGATAAATAACCGATAGGAATCGGAGCTCTGGCTTGATAAATATACGAAGAAATCTTAGCTCAATCGACATTTTCAAAATCATTTTTCGCTGCGTCCAAAAGTTCATTTCATCGAAATTAATCACCTCCCAATTATCGTTGTCATTAAATTTTTAATTAAGTCGAATGAACGATAGGAAAAAAAAAATTCTCGCCATTCAGGTCTCAAAAAATAAAAATAAAACGGTCAGATTTTTTCTTCAATTAATTATTTCGATCCGCTCGGAAGTAGTTGATGAAAATGAATAATCGATAACCGCAATTCTGGTGCGTTCCGATAATTCTTTTTCGTTATGGAAAGCCTCGTACATCGAGAGCGAAAAAACAAAACATTTCAATTTCGATCCCGACTCGAAACGAATGCTCATCAAATATGGATTCTCCGTGCCGGAGAGACGCGACAGAAGGGCAAAAAGAAGAGCAGTAATTTTAGCGCCTCTGGGTTAAAAATGTCTCAGCAAGTTCGAGGCGACACGGAGAAAAATGTGAAATAAAAAATGACGATCTCACGACAAGGGACTGTCCTGGCAAACATTTTTCATTCGACGAGAAATCAATGGCTATAAATTTATTCTGAACGCTTTCACATTCTTTGGATCGATGTTTTTTGTTGGACGGAGCCACAATTTGGTGAAAGCTTCATGAAAGCTTTCGGGACGAGTGTTGCTCGAAAAAGTTTTCATCCAAAGAGTTAAACTTGGAGAACCCCGATTTCGTAATTGGCGAATCGATGGGTTTTGTGCTTGTAAACGGAACATGAGTGAATTCTATTCTCCGCATGACACTGGCGGGAAACGTGTCAGGTTATACCGCATATGCAGCAGACATCAAACGCTCGTCGAAGTCCTTTGATCAAGTTATGTCATTCAGATGACTCTTGTCGCACCAGGACCGAACGATTCGTATATACGCGTCGGGGGTGTTTGGTGATGGCAGAGTGTGGTTGGTGCGGGGCTAACGTCGGAAGCGCGTTTCCTCAATATCCTTCTAAGGCTAAAACTTTCATGCTCCCATTCTCCGCATACACGAGATTTACATTTCGAACAAATACAGGAAATAATAATAGACATTAACATTGAAAATTATCGTCATGTTTCCTCTTTCATGTATCATTGAAATTCGGAACGAAACGTGCACAAAAGTGCAGAATGATTTTTTCTCAAACCAAAAACAAAAAAAAAACAGATCTTTCTTCTTTTCACGCTGAGAAAACGATTTATTTATGTGTTCCAGGATTTGTTAACCTCTAACAAATGGAAAGTAGGATACGGCGAAATAAATGTTTTTTAACAGTTAATCATTTATTTGAGTCTCTCGAGATTGTCTGAAATAAACATTTGTTAATAGTTAATAAATGAATCATTTAATAAAACGTAACCTTTGTTGATAGCAAATGAATTTGATGACTATAAAAATCTACTGAGTCAAGGGAAATGAAAGCGATCGAACAAATCATTATTTTCAAGGAAAGGCTATGCCTAGGAAATTTGACCGCGATAACAAAGATATTTTTTGACCATCAACAAGTTTTGTAACAGTTAATGAATGTTTGAGTAAAATTACCAACTAAATGTATTTCTTTATTACAAATGAACTGTTTTTTCAGTGTGTACTTTTCTAATTAGATAACCGTTTTAATTGTTTTTTGTTTGCATATCCATTTGGTTTTTGCATTAAATTTGCATGGAAGACTTTTCAATTTTGTCACATAAGTGTGCAAATTTGTTTTACACACTTTCGTACGAATGAATGTTTAAAAACAAGCTCGCGATGACGATTAGTATCATTTTTCTCGAGCAGGCTTCAGAAACAATGGCGATGACATTTTTGCAAAGTAGATTAATCGTCTCCGAGGGTAAGAGGGAGGCAAAGATTTCCGATAGAACTATTAAAACTATAAATGTGCATTTGTCACTTATTTCCAGGACAAACCAATTATATACGATGATCTTGAACTGGAAAACTCAGTCTCTTCATCCATATGAATGCGCCTGTTCCTTTACACATCCGCGCATATATATAGAGACTCTAATACGATAAAGACAAAGACCATAATTCCGAAAATCGAGCTACCCTCCTCATTCACCATTACCAAGCCGAAAGATCCCTCGAGCTCTCATCCTAATGGGGACTCGTCTCGTTCGCTCAACCTCTCTCTTTGTCTCGCTCTCTCTCTCTCACTCTCATGCTTCGCCCCTGAAAGAGGGCACACTTGAGGGTGTGTAATTGCTAGGATCTCTGAGAACGAGCCTGCTATACTACACCGCAAAACGCGTGTGTTATTCAGGGTGCGTGCGGGTATCATGAGGATACATATATGAGAGAAATTAACCGATACAGGCTGATCGATGATTTCTTCATTATTAGAATTCCAAAAATCACATAAATTACCAAGAAAGTTGTCGTTCCATGAAATTAACGTTCACGTCGTCTGGGAAATTGAAAAAAATTGATTGCTCGAAAATCAGACACGGCGAGTCGGTGTTGAATGGACGTAAATGCGTTAAAAATTTAAAATAAAGAAAAAAAAGTAATAAATCGTGAAAAAAAATAAAAATTAAATGTTCTGTTCTTCAGGAAAGTTCCTAACGCGTCTTAAAAGCTTTATTTCAATCAGAGATGTGTTGCTGCCGGGGCTGAGAGAAAAGAATCGTAGTGGAATCTGGTCGGGCCACCCCCGTAGCGATAGCTCATCAACCCCCATACTAAACGCACCCTTTACGTATGTATATAAGTTGAGGTGGGTCGAAGGGCGCGTTGAAGGGGTTAAATGACCCAGCCACTGGAAAAAAATCATCCCCTTTTTTCATTTTCGTATTGCGGATGCTCTTTTCTATTCTCTCGTTCGTATTCGCTCCCTCTCTGCGGTTCTCTCTTTCTTTTACTCTTTTTCATCCTCTTATCCGAAGAGGCTATAACTTTGTGCAGGTTATGTACGTACCCTTGGACATAATATACCCGCGAGGACATACGCACGCATAAAAGTGCATTGAGAGTGAGAGCAGATGGCCTGTGAAGTGAGAGTGAGTTTTTGTTTCGAGACTCGAGCCACGCAATCGTCGCATTAACGAACAAACGAATCGACAATCGACACTCCAAAATTTGCGGCTGATATGTATTTATTTGTATACCTATATGAAGAAAATATATGTGTGCGTGTGTATGTTCGTGGTCACATGTCCAAACATCAGCAATTTAACGGGGATCCTTGCCGCATTTTTGCTTCGCAACGACCACGTGAACCTTCGGCAACGTTTCAATCGACGCACACACAGAGGAGCTTCCGAACAATTGGACGAATGCATGCGATTGTGTACAACTCGAGAAATACACTATGAATATGAACGATTGTTACAAATAAATCTCGATTTAATAGCTGACCCATTGCGGGCTGAAAATTATAAAAATAGAGGCTCGTAAGGGGCGACGGAAAAAATGGACTCGGAGGCTCTCGGAATATGAATTGAGAGCCAATTGTCTTTGCAGAACGAACGCGTAATCGCTGCCGATTGTTTCAATGCTCACAGCGAAACGCATATGTTGGGGTGAATTTGTTTTTTTTTTCTCTTTTCGTCGACCTCAGATCAAAGCGTCGTCACCAACAATCAACCGTGTATTTATACACCCATGTGTGTTTGGGGGTCATCGAGAATCCCGTAAGGGTTGCTCCCAGGTCACGTTTCCATCCAACAACCCTTTCGGCTATTTCGCATTATTATTAATTGCAAAATATTGTTATATCGCTCCGAGTAAAAAATTCTAAAAATTAGGTGGCCGAAAAAAATGAAAAAAAAAATCGAAATACTCCGGTCGACACTTTCGAAATTTGGTGAATCGCCGGCACAGCCTTATTCACGTGTAATTTGTCACGTTTCTACACTTTTCAAGAGCTGCCCCAAAAAAGGGCGCAAGCTAGATGGCCCAGACGATCCTCCGCACTAAGAAAGTGGACATGGAGTCTCGAGTTTCTCCAAGTCCATAAACTGATCTACTCAGGGTACGAGGATCGAACAGATACCCTCTTTGTCCGTCACTTTTACGATCTTTCCTAGGAATATAAATTATTACACTCTCTTCCATTGGAGCACTCGGGATGTGTGTAGAAAATAAATGAAGAGATTTTTCATTGGCCCAGCTTCACGCCTCATTCGCTTCTTTAATTGTTTTCTTTGGTGTTTACGTTCCAAGCGAACGTCGCTTTTCTCCCTGCACAAACATTTCCAAGCAGCACGTTCTTAGCTTTTTCTCAAATTTCAAAATTTAACGAGCCGAACTTGTCGACGATCACTACCAAGTTTAAAAATTATTTCTATACTTTCCGCAGTTTGTTATTACTCTTATCCAGTTGTACAAGTGCTTAAGGCATATCGCATTAATATCCGCGGCTCGAAGTGAATAAAGTGTCGTATTGCGAGTGCAGCACGTGTGTACTGAAGTACGCGAGTGCTCTTGCCCTCCTCGACGCTTTGCGGGGAGTACGAAATCCAGGGAGAGTCTCCGTGTACGGAACTTCCAGCGCGTAATTGTCGGATCTTGATCAACAACCCGATTTTTTTTTTTTTTTTTTTTTTTTTTATTTTTTTTTTTTTTTTTTTTTTTTTTTTTTCTCTTTTTTTTTTTTTTTTTTTCTTTTCGATCACAACCGCTGTCGTTATTCCCCGGGATTCGTCAGACCGAATAAGCCCATACATTAAATCGTAGATCGACACAGGTCACAGTTTCATCGAAAAGTGTGGCGGCTATTGCATCCCTCCTAATGGATTTCACTCATTTTTCTCCCTCTGACATCCCGTGGCCGACACCCCAATGTGCTTCTACATCTTCCGCATTCATATACGTATAAATGTGTTTATATGTCGTTGCTACGTGCTGCGCTAGGCAGCACGAAACATTCGCAGCCTCATGAAGGTCCACAGAAAAAAAAACGTACAACACCATAACGATCAACGTTAACCCAGTCGTATAAAACAAATGTCCAAGAAATGGAAAAAAATGTTGAATTGTGAATCTTTGGCATAAATACTACATCGGTTTCCTATTGAAAATCAACGAGTCGCATTAATTACGATAACAAATCTCAACCATTACGCCGTTGGCCAAAAAATGAAACTTTTCCATTATTTCTCAGATTAATTAGGATCTGTAATCTGTAATGCACTTTAAGGTCCATAAAAAAAAAACGCACAACACCGTAACGATTGACATTAACGCAGTCCTATAAAACAAATGTATAAAATCTTAATGTCCAAGAAATGCGAGAAGAAATAAATAAATTTTGAATTTTGAATATTTAGCAAAAATACTACATCGGTTTCCTATCGAAAATCAACGAGAGTTGCATTAATTACGATAAGGAAACTCAACCATTACGTTGTTGGCCAAAAATAGACACTTCTTCATTATTTCTCAGATTAATTAGAATCCCGTCCAATTACTAGCGTTCCTAGAACTTTGCAACTCATCGATACCGTTGTCCGATATTGTTTGTTTCAGTCACACGTTCGTGGGAGATCCTGTGACACGTCAGGCCGCTAGAAACGCTACTTTTTAAATATTTTTCGTCCACTTTTCATTGTTCCTTGGTCGGTTGCTTGAATATTTAGCGATCTTTAGTTCTTACTCAATATTATCACGTCATGATAAGAAAACGAGAAATAATCGTTACGCAGAGGCATTTTCCGTTGTTAATATGATTGGGATTAAAATAGACTGGTAGGAAAATAATCTTGGGATACTTAGAAGTTTGGAGTTGTTGATAAAGCTGGTAATCAATAAGAAGAACGTCACATCGGTGATTTTAGTCTATCGGAAAAGATGATGCTACGTGTCTTCAGTTTTCGATGGAGATTTCAATGAATTCGTTTGATATCGTTTTGTTTTGTCAATCAACATTACATTGTAATCAATTTATATGAGATAATACACTTCCGCTTGTCTCGATGACAGATCAAGTTGACGGTTTATATTTATCTATAAACATCGAAGCCGCATCGAATTTCTTATCTTTGACGTAGCTTTCGTCCGAAAAGTACGTACGTGCGTCGCGTCGATATCTGAAAGACTCTCCTGTCGGATGTGTCAGACGAATCGAATCGCGATCAACGGGATCAATAGAGATAACGAAATAAAACCAACAAGTGTTACATACTTTCTCATTAATATGAACAAGACATATTCGCCCTTGATCATATGAAAAGATACGTCCTTAATGAAATTCAGTGATTTTTTTGTTTTATTGGTTTGCACGCTCTTGTCTATTGACTGATTCGTCTTCGATTTCACGCGTTCTCGGAGTCATCAATAATCAAGCAATGACCAAGCTCGAATCAGCGGCTCGTGGTAATAGATAACTGGGGAAGTCCTCGGCGATAAGCGATCATTTTATTCGGGAGTCACCGCATTTATTCCGTCTTCAAATTACCAATGGACTTTCATCCGAACAGCAACCAAATAACTCATTCCAAACACGAGCTTAATAGTTGTGCGAATTTAATGAAAATTCAGCGGAAACGTGCTGTCAGTTTGCCGCAACATATCAAATCGAAAAAAAAATCGAAAAAATCAGGATTTCGAGTCGAATTCGTTTGTTCGCTCTCTGCGACTCTGACAACTCGTCAAGAAAATTGTTGCCCTGTTGAAAAGTGTGGAATTCATGGGAAATCGATCCCGTCCGTGACGATCAGAAAAAAAAAAAACATTTCGCAACCGTTTTCAATTTTTTATATTCTCCCAAAAAATTTCCCAAAGTATCAACGAATATGCGTTCAAAATTCCAGCGAACGGATGGGAAAAACGAAATTAAAATGCAACTCCGTGCTGTGCTCGATTTCACTGAAGTTCGTAAAAGATTTTCCATTTAATTTGCAATTGGATTTCTTTAACTTTTTTTAAGATTTCGTTCTCATCTCCAACGATCTCAAGATAGAACCTTGACAAAAATAGCTATTCGTTACACGATCGATGCGAGGGATGAGAATTTACAGGATTTCATGTCGAACTTGTTCCCTGCCACTTATTGAAATTAACATTTGGGAACTTGTTATTGATAAACGCACGTTAAACACGCAATGTCTTTCGTGCGTGTACACTTACTTCACGGCTGCGTTTTGCTTTCCTTTTATCCCTGGAGCGACGAGAGGTGTCACTGTTTCGGAAGTTCGGTGTCCAAGAGACCCTCGAATTGATAAGTAAAAGGCATAAGCCACGCAAGCAGCAGGGAGCCTGTTGCAGACGCGAAGCAAAAAATAAATAGGGCCTCGCGTAATCCCAGCCAGAAAAGCACTGAATATCACAACCACGTCACAACCTCATGTTTTCGAAACGAAAACGTCACAACTTCGAAGAAAAACTCTTTGCCAAAAAAAACAAAAAAGAAAAAAAAACGACATCATCCCGAGATGGGGAAAAAAATAGTCGGTGAGGATAGAGAATGGAATCGACGAGAACTTTTGGAGCACAATAAAATTGACTCAGTCAGGTCGATACGAGCCAGCGAACTCAGCTGTTATCGGACCGTCACAGCGCCGAAAATGATGAGGATTCTTGAAAATCGTGTGTCATCATATTTTGTTAAATTTTATTGTGTAACGAGAGCTCTAGAGGGAACGAACGAAATCAATTTCCGGGAAGATCCGCCAAGGCAGATTATCGAAGTCTCGGGCAGAGCTATCACCGGCTTTTAGCATAGATATTCAATGATAAAGTTCGTACCGTCGACGTGAGAAAAGACGCGTAAGGCAATAAAAAGAGACGTTCATCGCGATAGACGAGCCGAATTTGATGAGAAATAATTCTCATCAATTTCGAGTGGGAATCCCGAATGACTGCGGGGCAATAGAGAAAGAGAACAGACAGAGAGAGAGAGAGAGAGACAAAATGTTTTATCATTCAAACTGCTGGCGTTGTATGTGCCACTTCGGGATATGTTGTGTGAGCAGCGATATAATGACGCTAATTAGGCTTCGGATAAAATGATAAAACACGTAGACACTAGGCATAATCATTATTTTCTCACGCTACGAAACTCTTCCCCACCAAAACAACTGATTACAAATTCTCTGTTGACGTTTCACTATGAATCAAAGAATTTTTTCGAGCAATCGAGTGTTAAAAATCGTCAAAGTCCACTTTATTTGATTGTGACCGAACAAACTTTATCGAGAACATTTTAATTCCTAATTTTCGATTCCTGAAGCTCGCCAGGGGCTCACAATTCGTCCAAAGGATTTCAAGTGATGGGAAATTGTTTTCAAACTAGGTCGGAACTCCGGTTGCCCAAAGATGCAAGGGAATCTCATATTTTTCGATGTGTGATTGTGTGGAGCTCTGGGCGGAGGCGTGAAATTACGCTGGGCCTCGAGTCCCCTCCGCCATATACATGCATGCAGGCGACTTTTCTAACGATTCTTTATGGGGCAACATGATCCTGGTAAGATGAACGTCCAGCTCCAAAGGACGGCCATCAAAGGGTTCCAAATAAATACCGCACTCCGGAAGGTGAACTCGCGCTATGAAATGACGCATAAGAACTTTTCGAATGTCCTCGTATGTCTGGTGACGATTTCAATCGCACCGAACTGTTAAAATCGATTCGTGCGTTTAAATCTTCATCCAATTATCACGGAAATTGTTTTTGAATCATTTTTCTCACGATTCGTAACTAGAACCAGTCGATTTCATTTTTAAACTAAAAAAAAAATGTCTTGCTCTCCGGAAACATGCAGCAAGTGATCGTGATTTTTTTTTCACGATTATTTTTATTATAGCTTTCGCGTACGTTTCGAAGGATGCTAATTATGGACAGGCGTTTTTTCTCTCTCGAGTAGCTTTTAAATGGCACGAACTCGAACTGGAAAGTACTCCGAGGCACGCTTTCTATCTGTCTGCTTAGGAGGAGCCTCTTCGGCTAAGACAAGAGAGTGTTTGATCGATGCGGAGATCCTCTCCGTATTTTGTGGAACCGGAAATTATGCGTCAGCCTATCTACGTGCCGGAAATGACGGGACATGGCGCCTCTGCGATTCAGATCACGCTATTATCTCTTTTGCATGTAAGCCCGGTACGTATAGTAATCGGCTACTTTACAAAATCGACGATCGCAGTATCATCGTATTCGCTAAATATCCACAGAATGAGAAATATCCAGCGATTTTTATGAAAAATCGAGAAACAAAAAAACTCGATTTTTTGTATCTCGATCGAACAAAATGATACTCCCACTGATACACACGATTACTGGCTGATAAAAAATTCGAAATATCATTGCGATACGTCTCGCTAATTTTACTTCCGGCACGAAAAAAATATTTTTACGATTTTTTTTGTCTGATCAAAATTTTCTCGGTACGATAATTAGAAAAATTTGTGTGCTCGTACGTGTACCGATGGACAAAGAATCCGAAGTGAAAAGTACACAGTGACTTGACGATTTGTTGGGAAAAACGTTCGCAGCTGTTATGGCTTGGCAATTACGCGTGCTTGGTCGCTCTCCGCGGAAGCTCGCGTGATGCTCATACACGCGCTCCAATACGATTCGAAATTTTGTTTGTCTTTATAGAAAATTTGAGATTGGCCAAAATTAAGGACATCCTCTGAAGTCTCTTCCTGCAGTGGCAATATTTCCATTTTTAAGTCTTTTCGTGTAAGGCTTTAGTCATTCATTAACTTGGTTAATGTTAAGAAATCAGAATTCGACTTTTTTTACCGCTGGTTGCGTTTATATGCGCGCTGCATTTTCGTCGCGTGCCAGATATCACGTTTCCCCATGATATATATGTATATACTCAATAACATAAGAGAGTATAATAAAGTGCAGCATCGCGGGTTCGTGCATTCGTATTATAATGTGACATTCTAGACGAGGTCAGATGCCACAGTAACTAAACTCCATTGTACGTTGTACAGCCATCCGTTGTACTTACAACATATTATATGAACTTTATATACACACTCAACACATGTATTGTAACTGTACGGGGGTTAAAATGCATAACGGTAAGAAATCTCGGGGGTGAGAGTCTCTGGATACGCCCCCGAAAGATCATCTCCTGAAATCAGATTCGAGCTGTTACCCAGTGAAGTCCTTTCGTCGCAGCAAAGTCTTTGTAAATGTACGACACAATACCTGGACCAATTTCATTCTCTCCTTCCCCTGACGACTCGAAGAATATGATGTGACGGAAAGAATAACTTAACCGAGTCCTTGAAATACTTGAAATCAATTTAGATCACGTTTTCCATTGACATGAAAATATAAAATAAAGATAAATATAAAAGCAAAAATTATTATAAAATAAATTATAAAATAATTAATTATAATCATATTATAATTTTTTATTTATTTATAATTCTTTTAACTTTAGACATTTCGAAATGGATGGATCTCTAGTGAATTTTTAAAAATTGTATTCCATTGTTTTAGATGAATTTGGAAGAAAAATTATTCCATAAATTTTTTCTCATGTAAATTTGTTTTTTTTTTTTTTCAAGTTCGTGGATCTTGCGTTTTGAGTAATTCAGCTTTGGGTTTAATATTTTGATTGAAAATTGTTTGAGATCGCAGTGATCGATTTTATATGCTGTGTTAGGTGCACATTAGATTTTGTATATCGGAGCGACTGGTCGTTTCGGTTTTCCCATCGAGGGGAACCTCGTCCTGGGCTTGTCTATGACCATGTATGTGTATATAGCTGGCACGTGTCAGACATTGGGCGACTATGTGTGCCAAAACATACGTTCACCTCTCCTCTCCCTCTAATTCTCTGTGGCTCTCCCTCCCTGTGTCTTTTCCTTCTTCCACGATTAACGATCGCATATCAACGATATTTATGTCATTCATTGTGGAATATCGATCGATTGATTCTAATAAAACTGCACCGGAAGTTCTGCTGAGTCGTGAAATTTCTAACGATGAACCTCGATCTGTTTAGTTCAAATTTAACGTCGCAGTGTTTTGCTGAGTTTCTCAAACTTTAGCTTCATCGACGTTTGGCCCAAACGGTTATTGTTAAAGAAAATTATAAATCGAGAGATCGTCACTTGAGAGAAAACGTTTTAATGATTCTAAAGAGTGCATTTTTTTTTTTATTTCGCGTCGATTATTTTGTGACATAAAAATTTTGTTATTTCCAGAAAAATCGATTCGTTAATGATGACGAGTTAGTCTTCCTGAATAACTTGTCATCGAGAAGGTGTTTTTGTTTTTTTTTTTTTTATTCACGAGGTTCAACATGTCCGGCAAAGTAGACAGGATCGTTGGGCACGTACGTAAGACTGAGGCGATCGGATTAACGATCACGAAATAACTAGTATTAGGGACAATCCGCGAGGTTCGAAAGGCAAAAGACGATAAATCAAAGTCTCGAAAGAAAGCACACACGTGAGGCTTGATGACGATCGTGTGTTGGTCGATTGATGTGCCAGGAACATTTGAACCATGTTACTTTCTTGGGCATTGACTCGATGCACGCAACTCCGAACTTGGAGTTTCTTGTCCCAGTAGCTCGAGGGCCAAGAGATCGAACCTCCAGACAAGATTAAATTGTCCCTTCTAATTGAGCAACGAGAGGGAAAAAAGGAAGAGAGAAAAGAATATCGAAAGAATCGCTGGCTTCGCTATAGTGAAATTGTCACGCGAGTCTCTCGTTCGTACTTCCAACCCGTTTAAGCTGCGCACGTTATACTCATATATTAAACGTCTTTGAGGCTATACGACCAAGTGTAATAGATTTTCTCCCTCCTGATAAAAAAAAAAATTGGGCTACCATCTTTATTGACGCAGAATTTCCATAAATTGCATTTATCATAAAAATTCTCCAACAACTTTTCCATTAATTGATTCGTCCCGAAAAAATGATAAATATTTAACAACATTGACACGCTTCATTTAGTTGGTACTTACATTCAAACATTCATTAAGTGTTACAAAATTTGTTAATGGTCGAAAAATATCTTTGTTATCACGATCAAATTTCATAAGCATAGCATTTCCTTGAAAATAATGATTTGTTCGATCGTTTTTATTAACCTTAACATCATTAGATGTTTATGGTCATCAAATGCATTTTGCTATCAACAAAAGTTACGTTTTATCAAATGATTCATTTATTAATTATTAACAAATTTTTATGTCAGACGAGAGGCTCAAATAAATGATTCATTAACTGTTCAAAAACATTTATTTCGCGTCATCCAACTTCTCATTTCTTAGCAGTGAACAAATCGTTATAAATGAATCGTTTTCTCAGTGCGATAGATAAACGTTGGATTTATAAAATAGATTTCTTATCGGCTGTTTCAATGAACAATACAACGTGTAATTTCCAAAAAAAAAAAGAATTTTGTTTTTTTTTGTATTTTGGGGGGTGCATTCGAATCCATGAACGGAAGTAGCTGTATAATAAATCGCACCAAGCGATCAATATGTGGATAGGGTATGTGTGTAGCATGAACAATACTTTGGCACTATAATGTATCTCGAGAAACCGTAAACGAATAGGCGCTCGGCAATCTCTATCTCTGATCGGAAATAACAAGGAAAAAAATCAGTGAAATCTGTGTGAAACGCCCAGCATCCATCGGTCGTGAGGGTAGATACGTTGCATCTGTCCTCACGCCCTTTTGTGTCTGAAAAACACATCCACATGTATGTATTGTCAAGCGTGTAGGAATATTCGAGGGTTGGAGCGTATGGGTTTAAAGTCCATGGCAAGTCAAAGTCACATATGAGTGAGATCCAGCGAGAAATACAGGCACACACATTCACCACAGTCCCAAAGCAGAGCGTTCGCTGGTTGAGGGATACGACTTTTTTCAGTTCGAGGCCCTGCAAGGGGCTAAATGTTTTATTACTTAATCATAACCGCACCCTCGCTACATATGTACAAACGTATATAGATATCAACTGCACATAAGGGATCAGAAGCAAATGCATTACATGATGTTGCTTATGCACCGATCTGGGCGTTTCTCAGTCCAAAAGCTAATACCCTTACGTTCAGTGTCCTGCATTCACTAAATATCTAATTATTCATAAGCCTCGTTTCTTATACATCTCGGATGTGAATTTCGTAGCGGGTCAGTGTCCACGTGTGAACCTGGATCGAGTACGTGCACTCTCAACTAATTTAGTATGAGATGGTGATGCAAAAACTAAGTAAACGACGAAAATTCATGTCCAAAAGCACAAAAAAATTCTATTTTGAAAAATTGATCAACGCGAATATTCACACCCAGAAAAAAAAATGTATTACAAAGTAAAAAAATTCTTTGAATCAAATATCAATTCATTGAATTCCAAGAAATATTTTTTCTTTCCAAATAACGGGGTTTATTTTTAATAAATATAAAATTTTATTTAACCCGTAGGCTTTAGACTGATGCAAATTGGCACCGCACGAAAATTTCAAGTGTAACAGGTTTTCGAAATTCTTTTCTTCAATTTGGCCACCTTTTGAGAATAAAATGTCGTTTTTCAATTTTTAAAATCATTGCAATCGGTCACTCAGGATATTTTACCCCTAAAAAGTATGGTCTCAAGATTAATTTAATGCATTCATCGAAGAAATGCAAAGATTTGAAAAGTCCAAGTGCAAATTTGCACCAATGTGTCTACGCGTTCAATCTATACGTTGTTTGACGTAAATGACATATTCATTACGTTCGAATAAAATTTCTATGTATTTTGAATAATTCAGCAATTCATATATTTAATAAATCAAATTATTTGGAGCAAATAAATGTCTATTGGGTTGTTTTTAGATTAATAAATTTCTTTCAGTTAAATTAATTTTACTGAATTCTTCTATAAAATTTACTGAATTTTTTTTATAGAAAAAAAAAAACGTTTTTATTGATGATTCAGGTTTTGGGAAAAAGTCAATGTGGTAAACATGTTATGGGGAACCGAGGTTGGTGAAGCGCCAACGTAAGTGTGACTCAATTAGCCGATCGGATGGACACGAGGGAATATAGATGGGGGATATCGAGGATGCGAATCGTCCCGATGGTGTGGTTAGTTAGCTTTGTACGCGTCGCTGGAAATGGAGAGATACCGCATGTATACATGAGGGTTGAAAAGTACACATGTACCTTTGTGTATATAAAACCGTGTGCGTGAATAGTTTAGGGAAAAAAAGAGTAGGCACGGAAGAGATTCCGGGTGCATTGACGCGAGAACCACCGTGACAAAAGGGCTGAGGCATCCCCGCTTATTGTTTAGGGGAGAAACGTAGTCTATGGCGACTACATGTGCCTGTATATGAAGAATTTACAAAAGCTCAGCGTTGTCTGTGCTCCTGTGATGGTATTGAATAAATTGTCGTGTAAATAGCGCACATGTCGGTATTTTTGCGAATGTACAATAATTCACGATCAATTAAAATTTGAAAGGGCGTACGAGAGAAGTTAAAGTGGTATATTAAGCGTCCGTGGTGCATTGAGCAATCGATGACGATGTAGGAAACTTCTCACGAGCATAAAGGCGTGAATTTCATCTCTGGAAATTCTTAATAACGCCAACTCTGTCGTTCTGGTTGAAAACCATTGATATATCTGTGTTTGTGTGTATATTTGTGTGGAAATCTACATGAGGGGCTGCGACCTTCCTTGGTCGCAGCACGCGCCAGCTGGTTCATTGTTAAATAACTCCTCAACCGATATGTCTACGCGCGCTCTCTCTCTCTCTCTCTCTCTCTCTCTCCCGCTCATCGGGCTTTACGGAATTTTGCAAATATAGTCGTTGAACGTTCATACACGAGGCAAAGTACATTGCTCGTGAATCCGTCAGGTTGAATCGCCTGATGAGGAGAAGGACTGATTCCTCTTGGGCGATCGATCTCACGTTGAAACTTTTCAAGGTGATTCAACTCTTCGAGGATGGGACCCCATAAAAATATCAATTTTTAGTCCCTGTCGATTTTTTAAACCGATGTCCCGACGATGCGATCCTGTGCGACGATGCAGTTAAAGGCACGAGACTATTGTTGTTATTAATTCCCCGCGGGGGATTTGCGAGGGGTCGGCCATGAATTTATCGTCGCGTCCTCATGGAATATGATGAATCCCGTCAGTCCAGGTTTGTTTCCCGCGCCAATGGAGAGATCATCCTCTAATGTATTTACACGGGGGATGGGAGACAGTGAGAGACGCGTTTTTGGGAGGGTGCCAGTCTGGGGGAGGTGGCGCGTCTGCTTAAATATAACACGGGGTGAGATTTGTCACTCATGTTATATTAGTGCATATATATCGACGGGGAACGTGCGTGCAATGCGTGTCGTACACGAACTACCGTTGTATCACCCATTGTCATCCGAGCCCGTAAGATTAAGCTAATTTCACACATGTCCTCACGCTCTTCGTCCCATTCACCCATTCGCAACTCACGCTCACAAACCAGCACCGCTATATATTTATAAGAGCAGGGTTAGATTATGCCGCTATACATTTACGTAGCCACGTGCGTGTGTGACACATGAAACTGTGCCGAAACGGTGTCAAATCTATCATAACTTTCAACGCATCCAGCATTTTTCTGCTCTTTTAGAAAAATCACGAAATTTTGTGTTGCAACGATCGAGAGTTGATTAGACAACACTGAGAAAACGATTTTTATTCATATGTTCCAGGATTTGGTAACTGCTAACGAATGTAAAGTGGGATACGGCGAAATAAATGTGTTGAACAGTTAATTAATCATTTATTTGAGCCTCTTGGATTTTCTTTCTTGATAGCGAATGAATTTGATGACCATAAACATCTACTGAGTTGAGGGAAATAAAAGCGATCAAATAAATCATTATCTTCAAGGAAACGCTGTGCCTATGAAATTTGATCGTGATAACAAAGATATTTTTTTAGCATTAACAAATTTAGTAGCAGTGAATGAATGTTTGAGTAAAAGTTCCAACTAAATATATTTCTTTATTATAAATAAAATATTTTCTCAGGGAAAAAAACGAGGAATGTAAAAATTGCGGGCCGAAAATTGCCTCACCGTAGCCCCATCACATCCAATCAAATTGATCTAGAATCTCATAAAAGTAGTGACTTTTGTTACGACGTGTGAGGAAAGAAAACACAGATTTCTTGGTTTCGAAAGGAAAGTGTCTTATTGCGGAGGCGTGGAGACAATTTTTAGTTCCGGAAGCTGTTAACGATCTGTACCTTTTAGATAACGTCGCATGGGAGAAAAAATTGAAGTGAGGAGGCGCAAAACGGGGAGCGGATGAGAACTGAAAAACCGACGACTCCCTGCTCTTCGCAAAAGGAGAGACGATGAGAGCAAAAGAGCGATGCATATCTGTGAAAAACAAAAAGACAGTCCCGGAATGTTTCCAGCTCTCCAATCGCAGCGAATTACGCCCTTTTGTTTGTTAAGCATTGAGATAACATCTGCTCGCTCGCGTAGCGCTCGATTAGTCGACTTTAGTGGAGGGTTCCTCTCCTATATGCTTCCGTACGTGTATACCAAAGTTTCGGTCTCTTCGCTGCTGTCCTGGCTCTAAACCCGCCCACATCCTTCGAGGTTTACAATTACGCAATGTTCCGCATGTGTCACGGACGAAATACGTCCAGAGAGAAGCCGCGAGAAAAGATGAACGCGCACATGTCCTTCGTCCAGCCAGTTTTCAACCCCCTGTGACAAACACGTATACACGTTCCAACAGCTACCCTACTCTCATCCTCAAACGCACACATATGTGTACCCAACATACGCGTTTATATGTCACAGATGCATTGTAAAGACACAAGAGCATAAGCGTGCAAACTTTGTCCTCTCTTTCCGAGAACAATGTGGGAGGTTAAGTTCCCCGTTTTCTTCCCTTTGGAACATCCGTCACCAAAACTAACGAATTTAAATATTCCTAAACAAAAGTCAACCAAAACTGGCTAACGGAATGAAATTTCATTGTTACGCTGAGAAAACGATTTATTTATATGTTCAAGGATTTGGTAAGTGCTAACAAATGTAAAGTTGGATACGGCGACATAAATGTTTTTGAACACTTGATGGATCATTTATTTGAGCCTCTCGTGATCGTTTGAAATCAACATTTGTTAATCCTTAATGAATTAATCATTTAATAAAACGTAACCTTTGTTGATAGCAAATTAATTTGATGCGTTAAGGGAAATAAAAGCGATCGAGGGAATCATTATTTCCAAATAAATGCTGTGCCTATGAAATTTAATCGTGATAACAAAGATATTTTTTGACCATTATTCAATTTTGTTACTGCTAATAAACGTTCGATCAAAAGTACCAACTAAATATATTTCTTCATAATAAATAAACTGTTTTCTCAGTGTAATCCATAAATTGGTACAACCGAAATCAACAAAACCTATTAGGGATTTTTACTTCTTTGTGTACGTGATGGGTAATTTTATTACCAAACACTATAATTATTGTTAAAAATTTGTACCAAGTACGAGAATCGAAAGAAACTGGAAAATTCGATACCATCTGTTTCGCGCGAAGTGGGGAATTTCTACAAATCAATATTGTGGTGAAATCTCGGAAAGTTGTGCTGGGATGATTAAAGAAAAAATATCCACAATCATTTGGCGAATATTGCGAGAATGACAGAGTGAAATTGACCCTCGTTTACGCCAACGATTTCATATTTCATTCGGGTTATTTTCTTTAATTGAGCCAGCAGGAAAAATACGATTGATTACTTATTTTCCAAAAGTTGCCTGCGAGCGCATGATTGTTTTTCCTTGTAAGTTTTAACGAGTGTTTTTTTTTGTTCATACGAAAAGAATTCGACTCGAGTCGTAATTCTATAGATTCGATGTTTATTTACTTCGCTTGTAAATTTTCTCCATTAAAACTTATAGAGGCGGAGAGTCGTAAAAAGTGGAGGATTGAGAGAGTTGGAGCTGATGGAGAAATGACGTTGGCATGTCACGGTTGAGTGTATCTTCTTCCTTTGGTCCTAAGATTCCTCTCGTGAGGCTGTTCGTACGAACACTGAAGAGATGTTCTCACGAGCGACCTACGACCTCCTGAATTTTATCCTTTTCGGACACCAACTAGGCTCGGAACATATATAAATATATTTTGGAGTATTGAGTGTGACGTGAGAGCCAAAGACTTGAGGAGCGGTTCTCAAGGCTCGTCGAAAAGGACAAACGACTAAAAGAGTAGGGAGAAAGATAAAAATAAGATAAAAGGAAGCATCGAGAGTCGAGTCGAGAGTTCTCTCTTCACTGTCATTTGACACAGTCCTAAACCCAATTCGCGTCACGCACATATACGCACATCCCCGCATATGCTCATCGCGTCGTATGGGCATTAATTCTATATCTTCCTTTCCGTTTTCGTCCTTTTTTTCCCTGCTTCTTTCTTTCATTCCTTATTTAGCCTTGTATGTCCTCCCTTGGCTTTTTGTCTCGTGGTTCCCAAGCTAAGAACAAACGCGGGCGAGCAACGGATAGAGATAAAAGAAGAAGAGGGGCGAAAAGGAAACGAATATTATGCGAGAACTGTCCGCACAATTCCGCGGCTACCACCCCCACTATTTTTATTTGTCCATACGTCCATGCATATATATTTCTCTGTGTTGAGCCTGTGTGGGTCTGTGTAAGGAGCTTAAGACGAAGAACGTTTCCCAGGCGAGGACGAGGAGCATGAATGTGTGCCGCGAATCTTTCGCTCAGATAAGCCTTTGTGCCCCGAGTGTCTCGCGCGGTGGCGGTTCCTCAGTGCGTACTCACACACCGTTCCAGAATAGCACCATTGCTGGGAATAAAACGGAAAGAAGCTGTGCACAGGGAACGAGAAAAAACGTGTAACGCAGAGGATTTAATGGAGAGAACGCGGGCAGCAACGTTTCGCTCAAAGCGAAGACATCCGAGACGCGAATTAAGCGACCAACCAATCGCCAGAAGATAACGCGAAGCATGGCGTGTCCTTTCGGTTTTGTCCTCGCGTCTATCGGACATTATCCTTGTTCAATTTTCTACCAAACGGCTTTTTGTAAACGTTCGGATTTTCATGAAAATACGAAAAAACGCTCTTGTAAGAAAATTTCATTCATTATCGATCAGAACATCGATGGACGATCGGAAATTCCAAGATTTTTACGTTTTTTTATTTTATTCCATTTTTCGTAATCAAATGTCTAATAAATATGATTGCATCGGGTTCATCGTGATTTTCTTCGTAATCGGAAATCCAAGAGTAATAGAGTGCGAATAAAACTGTCTGATCGCATGCGACGAACGTTCAACGCTGGAGAAACATGAGACTGAAGTTCGCGACGTTGGGTTCCAACGAAAAATCCATTTTTTTAATAATTTTTGGTTTAATTTGAAAAATCGTGACGATTTTCGTATTCATTTTGTTTTTGAATGTTAAAAAAATATCATTTTATTATTTCGATTAAATATTGAATAAGAATTGGAAAATCTGGGGAAGAAAAACCAGAATTTCGTTGGATTTCAACGCTGCAAACTTCAGCATCGTGGATAAAACATATCGATACTTATTTGGCATCCTGTGAGGTTTCCATTCGAACAAATTGATTAGGGGGTTGCACAGTTGATTAGTGATAAGATTTGATCCAACTTGGAAGTGTCAAAATAGCTGATTGATCAATCAAAAAATAAATTCATTAATGTGTCGTCGGAATGGTAGTAAAAATAGAAAAAAGCGTATGAGATACTGGGACAGGTGGGATATCGAATTGAATCGGAACTTGGATCGCGTACCGGGCCGATTGAGTTTGTCTCCAATCAGAACCGATAAAGCCACCATCATATTTTTCAATCCATTATACGGTAGCAAAGAAAAAAAAGAAAAATGAGAGAGCGAGATGAAACAGGTGCACTCGCGTCGGAGTCATTTGTTTTATGAATCGAGACAATTGAATGGCGTTTAAGTATTGAGAGCCTGGTGGGGCCCTGAACTATAAAACCGAGACAGCATATCGAGTATCTTTATGACCAGCAAGAAGCAAAACTAGCACGTGCGACGATAGTTATTCCTCGTGTATGTATACGCGCGTCTGCATATGCGTTTGACTTTTTTCATTACTCCTCTCTCTGTCTCTCTCGGTGAATTTCATGCCGGTAGAGCTTCGTCTCCGCTTTGCTAGGAAATCCAAGCACGAGCAAAAAAAGAAACTCAATGGTATGGGAAAAATAAAAAATTTCGGGACTCTGGCCATTTGGAAATCGGAACGATCTCTCTGTTGGCGATCTTCGTGTGCGTGTCGGACGTCCAACAGTTAGGCGATTCTTTCGAAGCAGATGACATGCTCAAATCCTTCGTGTTCTTCTTCTCATTTCGGTTGGCCAAAACATAGACGCAACAGCGTTAAAAGTACGTGCCTGAACGGCAAAACAAGATTTCTCAAGACGCCTCTCCGTTCGCGCTAGCAGCCAGTTCGATTCTCTTTCGTATTTCCTACTACATAGCAATTTTCTTCATCGCACAACCAGCCGAGATATCGGGCTTAATTCTGCTGCCGCTGGCACCATGCGAAGATTGAAAATATCGGCCGCGTATAATCATTCCAAGTTGCCTAGCTCAACCGCTGTCACGTCACCCAATGACTGCATTACAGGAAGAACGAGAATGAGAGAAAGAGTAGGCCAGAGGAGAGGAAACCAGTAACCGATCGTAAAGCAGCGGAGAGGGCCGAGAGTTGCTCCAACTCACGATCGATAAATCTTCCAACGTCCTGTCCAAACACCAATCTCCATTCTAATAACATACCGCGCGCGGAGGACTTGCATCACTCGCACTATCCAAGAGTAGTTGGCTCATAGTCTCAAAATTCTGAAGACGTTGGACCCGCCAATGTCAACCTAATTATGAACAATCCCAACTTTAGTAGAAAACTATTTTTTTACATTTTTTAAAATGCAAATTCATGCCGTTCCATTATTTTCCGTGTAATTGAGATTTTATTTTTGATTGACGTGCTTAATTACTATTTGAGCAACTTGGGAGATAAATATTCGAAAAATTCCGCATTCCCCTGTAATCTAGCTCCGATAATTATGTCAATCAAGATTCGTCGAGCTCTTAGCCTCCCTTGAAAGCTCGAAAAGGAGAAAAAGCTTGAACAGTGAGAAAACAAAAAGCATCGAACCCTAAATGACTTTCTGGTACTACGTCGCGCACCCACCAACAGAAATATAATCTCCGAAGCGTCACGATCATCGTGCACGTCACAATAACACAAAGAAAAATACTGGAACGTCGTATAACGAAAATAATAATAGCGCAATAGGAAAGGAAAAGAGAAAAGAAAATGTGTAGAACTAATTCGCGTGCGAGATAACGCGGGAGACCGCGTCCACCCTCTTTCGTTGGCGCGAGGCAGAAAGAAGACCGGGGAGGGTTGTGTACGTCGAGGGGTGTGTTTTAATGTTACATATATTTCTTAATATATATGTTATCACTGGAAAAAGGGAGAAGGGTGGGCAGCAGCAACGACGAGTCACGAGGTGGTCACAAAAGTAGGGGGTAGAAATCATGGAACGGTCGACCAGGTGATATCAGGCAGGGAAAGGCCACGTCCCGTTTTGCTTGGTCGCTTCTCTCGCCCGTGCAAAAGCTCCAACACAGAAAGCACCTTCACAACCGTCCAAGGAGATCTTATCTGAGACCGAGAGCTTGTTCCCTATATACTGCTCCCCTCTCTTCTTTCTGTCTCTCTCGCAAGATCCCCCTGTGTAACGTTCTCTACTTAACAATAAGTATATATATATGCGACCTCCTCGCTTCACGTCTCCTGCGTCTCTGATGACAATATCGCGTGGTCACTGAGATAACTACTTGTGTCATTCCAACATCTACTAGCGCACTTCTCCACGACGACCTCCCTCGAACCCCTCAACTAACCGCCCTCTAGCTCTCTCCCTCTCTTTTCCTATTGTCCCTTTTCACTCGTATATTCGTCTTACCGCATGATAATTGCTCCTCACGTGAGAAGGAAGCAATACATTTTTTTATTGCCGCATTGATCTTTTCGCTTGGAGGATAACGCACGAAAGAAGAATGACTTGAAAAAAAAAAGAAAAATAATTTCGTAGTAAAATATTCTCTAACGATCGAAGGTGCCAGATAACTTGAGAATATAGTTTCGTGAATTATACGCATTCTTCCAAAGCGAAAAACACTAATCGGCGTCAATTTAATGAACTTTTCAAATTTTCTTTCAAACCGATAATAAGATTTTTTGCGAATAACCCCGCGCTTCATTATTTCGATAGCAAAGAGAGCGTCGAAAAAAAAAACGCTTGCACCGAGTTTTGTTTGGGCGTTAGAGAGACTCGAGCTGTTGCATTTCGATTGGAATTATGCAGCAGAAGCAAAAAGAAAGGCACTTTAGAATTTCCGCAGAGAGAGAGAGAGAGAGAGAGAGAGAGAGAGAGAGAGAGTTTGGCTTTTGCACTCTTACCCCGGCTGCGAACGAACAAGTGAGGAGAGTCGAATGGCTTGAGGGGTTGAACGTCGAGAGGACACGACACAGCAAAGAAAGAAAGATAGAAAGCCAGAGTGCCGAAGAGAGTGTACACCACCAATCTCTATATGTATATAGAAGCGTTTACGTGTACACATTCTGATCTATATACGTAGAAAAGTAGTGGGACGTCGTTGCCTCGCGGAATGACGTTGCGGGAAATGAGAATCGTAAAGCACAATGCCAGGCACGCAAGCTCGAGCTAGAATTCCATATATATCTATAAACCAGCTTAGAAAGAGCAAACGGTTCCCACACACCCACGAACTTCATGTCCATGTGTTAACACGTTTGTATATATTTGTATATATATATAGATATCCTTGGCTCGACTTATGTCAAGGGTTTTCGTTGCTGGAGACACACTCGTTCTCTCTCTCTCTTCTTTCCTTTCTCAACGACAGCCAGACCCCAGTCCACAAAAGACGTAACGAGTTTACCACACTTTTTCACGCACACGTGCGCGTGCCTCGATCATTATTATATTTGACGTGTCATCTTCTGCATAATCGTGCCGATTGAATTTGCATGAGAATGGAAATCCCCTATGAATTATCATTGAGAATCTTTTGCTCAGACTCATTCTACTAATTCTTAACTCTTAGACACCACACTGGTGCAAATTTGAACGAAAATTTGAAGTGTAACAGGTTTTCAAAAATGCTTTCTCCAATTTGGCCATTTTTCGACTATAAAATTTCATTTTTCAATTTTTAAAATCATTGCAATCGATTACTCAGAATATTCTACCCCTAGAAAGTATAGTTTCGAGATCAATTACATGCATTTATCGAAGAAATACAAAGTTTTGAAAAGTCGAAGTGCAAATGTGCACCCAAGAAATTTTAAGTCTAAGAGGTTTTCAAAAATCCTTTTTCGAATTTGGCCATTTTTCGACCATAAAATCAAATTTTTCAACGTTACAAATTCATTGCAATTGATTACTCAGGATTTTTCACCCCTAAAAAGTATGGTTCCAAGATTAATTTCATTCATTCATCGAAGAAATACAAAGTTTTGAAAAATCCAAGTGCAAATTTGCACCAGTGTGGTGAGTGCGTGACCTCAAAGTGAGTGTAGTGGCTACATTGGCGGACGATAACGGAATATTTTTTAGTAAAAAAAGTCTATTTTTTATTTATATTACTCGCAACTTTTTTCTTTTAAAGAGTTTTTGTGGTTGTTATTGAAAAACGAGGATAAACTTGTGAAAATAAACGTTTATAGAAGACGAATGATTCGTGCGTAGGGACAATTATATTTGATCAGTTATTTCGTCGGAAATGGAAAATTACGTGTACGAGTTAAAATTCTTTACAAGACGAATTTGTACTAATTTCACAGATAGAGAGAAGGAAGAAAAGAGATGTGGGAAGAGAGTTGTAAAGAAGGAAGAATCATGCATGGACACGCGTACTCATCCGTCACGCAGATTCTTCGGTGCTCTTTCTTCCCGGAGTCTCACCCGTCTTCGCAGCATCTTTTCATCTCTTGCTTTCCTCTCGCTCATTCTCCCTTTTCTCCTTTTCGCTCTTCCTCTCAATTCGCCATCTCACTTCACTGCCAGACGACGAGCAGACGTGCGAGAGACCTGTCGTTGCGACAGACCTGCAATGAGTCTCTTTTCTCGCTGTTACGTACCAAGAAACCTCCTCACGAACGGAGATAAAGAGGGATTCCAAGATTTAATAAGCCACGGCAATAACTTCACCGACCACCATCGCCGCGAGCATGCTAATGTACGAGAAACACCAATTCCTTGTACTTGTTGAACACACGTGGCTGTCATAATCGTTACGAGTTTAGGATGTGAGTCTCGCTATGTACGTGCATCGCCACACAGATTTGTCTTTCTTCAATGCATCGCTAATATCCATCTCGAGGGATACATGAAATAAAACTTTCAAAGCTGCCTCTGACCATTCCGGATATTTCTGCTATAACTCTTTTATCTTTTCCCGTGCTCATCCGCGATCAATTCATTCAAAAATTCAATTCATTAGTTTCCTCGTAACTCTCGGCTCGAGGGTACGAATGACCGGTCAAAAAGTTCGCTTATCAGGCGATCAATTTCTCAAAAACATGACCAATTATTTAACTTTCCGCATATCATATATTTCTGCCAGAAAAATCCTTCCGTTCGATCTCCGCATGGTTTTCAATGTGTTGAAAATTTGGAAGTCGAGAAAAATGGGATTTTTTGTTTCTCAACTCGTTACAACGTTTAGCATAAAAATCTGCATAAAATTACTGCGATAAATTGCTGCGAATTAGTGTCTGGGTGTTCGTGTGTATGTGTTTCATGTGAAAAGGTTATTACTAACGCTAATCTATTCATTAACCTCATTAAAAAATCAATTAATGTATTTATCGCAAAAAAAGAAAAATGTCTTTGCTCTACTCTGTGTACAAAAGATACAAAGATTATAATCGTGCCAAACGATTATAGTCCCTGGATTGGAAGTTCTAGTCAGCTCTTTGGCGTTATCGATTAATAACACAGCGGTGTACTGTTTATCAAAATGTTTCTACCTCTCCCATTCATAGATTCGGAGAGCAAGCTTCGTAGCCCGATGCTAGGACGTTCGATCGAGCCTGGTACCGGAATCGCGATCATGATTCTCGAGAAATCGGAGCACAAACGAGATTATTTAGTAAATAACTCGTGGCAAATGGACCGCGAGTTATCGATTGCGATGCTGCTTTACGCGGACGAATTATACAGCCTGTACGCGACAGAGGAAAGAACAAAAAACGATCGAGCTAGGAGCCCTGATTAGATGTGATTAATTATATAATCGCTTCGAGACCCTCGCGAAAAGGGAACAGCAAACGCCACAGTTTTTAGGCTTATCGATTGTGCGTGCCGGTGCGACGGAAACAAAACTCGTCTCGTGTACCACTTCGCAGTCTTGAAAGAAACATTTTTTCCCCAAATTCTAACGTTTCATGGCAAACCCGAATGCTCGCAAGAAAAAATACAGAAATATTTCGTTAATCACTTTGATAGCGAAAAAAATAGTTTCTCGATTTTTCCAATTGCATGGGAACATTTGAAATAAGCTTTTTCAAAGTGAACGTTCGTCGTGTAAATTCCGCGAGAAAAAATAAATTTTTCTGACTATAATTTCGCTGCTCGATCGTTTTCAATCGGTTTCTATAAAATGTGAGAAGAAATGGAGGGCTGGTGGCTTCGAACAACTGTCAATACTGCTCCAGTGGAAAAACTTTCCTAAATCTATACAGAAACGCGAGGAACGGTATTGTGAAGAGGTACATGAAGACGGGAGATTTTTTTGCGCCCTCGCGAGCTGATTTCCAGCAAACAAATGTTAAACAGAGTGAAAAGGAAATCATGGCGAGGTCCAACTTCTCGAGCGTCGTTTCTTATTCTCTGGCAGGCTCTCTAAAGGGAAAAAGAGCAGTTGAGGGAGGAACATGGGAGAGAAGTATAACCTGGAATTATTATTCCAAAATTGTACAAAGAGCGAGAAGGTAAACGAGAGTTTGTGAGATGGTCGGACTATCGCGTTTTGCTGTGTTTTTGACTGTTGTGAGGCACAAAACCTGCGAATAAAGGGCCAGACAATAAAATTCCCTCCCCCTGACAGAAAGAGAAGCACGAACGATTGTTTCGCCGTTTTGTTAGCGAATTTGCATGCCCGGGCTTGCAGCTATTCGGGAAAATTTATTGTACAATTGTCGGAACTCTTTTATTTATTAATTCACCAGGCACTGCCAATCGATCGCGAGTCTACCTCGTTCCGGTCGTATTCAACGATACTACCAATTCGTCGATGTTCAATCGATTCAACATCATCAAATACCACCTCATTAAGTACTCGCATATTTAAAAATCTCCTCCCCTTTCTTCAACTTCAACAACAATTAAATCCATTCTGTACGATATCTGTTTCGTTAACGCTAACCAACAATTATCTGTATGCCTTGCGAGCAACCAGGCAACGAATAAAAATGAATCATTGCGATTCGTGCAATTCCGTTTGCTAATTTTTCCAAACAAACCAAAATATTGCAAAAACACTCAATTCTTGTGTAAAAAACAATGATCCAAACTCTTCGATTACATGGCAATTGGCTTGGCGATTATTCGATAACAATTATAAGAGAAAATTAATGAAAAATGTTGCTCATATTCAGGAAACAATGGCAAAATTTAACAAAATCGAAGTAGCAGCTGTGGGAACATTCGGAATTAAAACAAAAAGGAACAAATTTTTGTCATGCACGTCCACGCCGTTGCTAATAATAATGTCTCGCTGAACTTTTCACGAAATTCGAAACTCTCGGGATTCTCTAGAGACGAGTACGTTTTCCACTTTTCCATTTTCTTCATTTATTTCATTAAATAAATGATGAAGAGGATGATTCGAGCAAGATGAGGAACTTGGGCGAGGAGTAAAGAAAGTTTGGTGAATATCAAGGAAGCTGCGATGGAGAAACAAGGGATGTTGGATTTCTCAGTGTGGCGTGATTCTTGAGAATGGCTAGTGAAATACGAAAATATGTATGAAGAAATAAAATGTTGGAGAGTGTTCGTTCTGACCTATACCTTTGCGAAGGATCATCCGAGATCTATTCACGTTACTGGCTCTCTTGATGTTGGTCCATTATACAGAGATATATGCGTCTCTCAGGATGCGAGACAAAAGCCACGATGAAACAGGACCTCTCCCACTTACTCCCCCCTCGTTTAGCTCTCAACATAAAATATACACACACACACGTACATCAAAATGCGCGCGTTGTTTCACTGGCTTTTGTCTCCTCTCGACAGATCCGACTTCCGGTACCGACCTAGACGCCCGTGCGATCTCAATGGGATGATATGCTCCATTCAAAGCATTAGGGCGGATAACCTCAAGAATTATTTGTACATATATTTTTCTTTCTCTGGATAAATTGATATATAAAAACGTGTATTGTACGAACGCGATTATATTTCTGCGGTTCATTCCGAGCATCGTCGAGACAGCCCGAAATCTTTTCGTTTTCGAAACCACGGAACGCGTCTTCCTCGCCGATTGTGTTCTGTCTACGCCAGTTTCCTAAACGTCGTCCTCCTTATTTTTTCACGTTACACTGTCTCCTCCCGTCTTCTTCACGTTCTGAACGTTTCTCACTAAACGCGAGGCTTTTTTCGGGAGATTGGACTTCCGGATCTGTCTCTTCGAGACGGGGACGAAATGTCGATGTTTTTTTTGACTCAACGGTAGAATTTGATGAGTCTGAAGTTTGCATCGACGCAATGCCACGGAATGAATTTTTTTTTTTTTTTTTTTCAAATGATCCGTCACGTTTTCATTTTACGAATCCATTCGTGGGGTTCAAAAAAGGCAAGAGGCAAATTGAGAAGGAAAAAATTCGAAAAAAAGTGACGAATCATTTTTTTTTTCTTTTCATTTCGTGGCAGTGCGTCGATGCAAACTTCAGGCTTATGGAATTAGTCGAAAGTCTCGACACAATTCAACATTTATTGAAAACTTTTCGATCCCTACGAATCTGTGACCTCTAATTTGTGACTCCCCTCGCACTCAATACAAAAATTCTTCTCGCTCTTTCCTTGCTCGCACGTTCTTCCTCGGCTACTCTTTTGGCTTCTACAACCCTTTCAGACATGCTCAAAAAAGAGGGTGAACGATGAGATCGCTATGCGGATATATTGCTCTGCTTTACATGCACGTACATGTAAGAATTTTATTGTATTTCTCGAGCGGAGCGATAGAGAGTCAAGCATTAACGGATTTTGTCTTACATATTACGAGGCCCGTTAAACACTCGCACTCATGGACACTCAGGCACTCGGGGTTGTCGACTCGAGTCTCGAGGGTTTTGTCAGGAACAGAGCGAGCCAGAAAACCCGCGTACTGTAGATTTCTGAGCGTTTTTTTTGTTGCTATTGAAAGTCTTCGTTGTGAGAGTCCAGCAAACAATAACTCGAACAAGATTCTTGGCGAATATTCAGCCCAAGACCCACGTGTGGGTACGAGGAATTTCTCACGCTCTCGTCAAATCCAGCCCCAAGAAAAATAATGATCTCAACGCCACTCTCAAAATAAACAAAATATTTTTCATTTTTGTTTTTTTTTTTAAAGAATTTTTCTATACACGAGCTCGCGATAATGGACGTTGAAAAAAAACGCATAGCATTATTTCTGTGGAGGTGGGGACTCGGACAGATTGTCATATCCCACTCTTGGCGATGCTCCTTGCGTGATAACACGCGGTTCGTGCTATCCGCGGATTCCCTGCGCGGAGGCGGGACTTGTCCCCGCAAAACGATACAAACCACGTCTGATGCGCACTCCAATGACTAGACAAGATACATATCCAAATATATATCTACATTTCTACATTATACGATGTACATGTGTGGGCGGTTGCGTTGCTCCGCCTACTTTTTGTCGCAACGCACAATTTATCTTACACGCGCCGGTGTACACCTTCCTCTTTACATTCACGAGAAAGCAAACGTTTTCCAAACTTTATGGAAAATTGATTAACAAAATATTAGAAAAAAAATCGATCGATTAACGCTGCTTCTGTTAATTAATCAAAATATATTTGCAACTTTTGGATAAATCATACTTTTCATGAGACGATCAGTTATGGAGAGGAAATTATATTTCCATTTTATAATGAATGTTAAGGAACCCGAGAAGATCCTGTTATCCTTGCAAAATTTCGAGGAATGCACAGTTGTATGCATTTTTATGGGGAGCTGTGACAAAAATTGTCATTTAGCAAAATAACTTTGAAAAATTTTCAAATATTTTGTCTCGGTTACCAGTTTATCGGAAAATTCTAGAATTTCTGACACTCAGATCCGACAATACGTAACTCGGTGATTTCTCAAATTTAGAACTTCGTATTAAACATTTATTCCGAAAATTGATCGCAAAAGAAAAATTATTCAATTATTTTGAGACTCAAAACCTTCCATCCGTTATTCTTCTTTTTATTCAGTAGCTGTGGTATGTTAGTCATTTGTTATATATATGTATGCAGTCTCTTATCACATGATAGAAGATCCAGGAATGATAGAGTGGAACCTGCAGAATGACCTTCTAGAGAAACGTGCTGACGACTGCCGGCCGTGAGCGTCCATACTTTATTTTCTATCATTATTATTACCTTTTCCGTCATAGCACGTGCAAACGTTGTAGCCTCCAAAAGAATTGCATCGTTTGCTCAACAATCCGTGCAACTTGTTATGTAAATATGAGCAAATACTTAGTATCTTCTCTCATTTTTGTGTGGCAAAACTGTTATCGCGAATGTTGACTAATATTCCGACACGTTTTATCATTTTTTCAGTGATGCCTTTCTGCAGCACTCGATTTTTTTTCTCAATTTTGAAAATCTACTCGTTCCCGCTGACTTGCATGATTCAGAGTTTTTTCCTTCCATTTTTCGCAGATTCAAACATTTTTTTCTCATATTTAAGGATGCAAGAAAAAAATTGGACTCACGGACGATTTCTACGCGAAATTCCAGACTCTATGTTAAGATTGTAGGGTCATAAATGTGCTGTTATTTTTCGATCAATTGATTTGGGCGGAAAAAAGCGATGAATGTTAATTCGAGTGGCAATATGAATAAAAATAGGAGATTGAAATATAAAGGAGTAGAAATCTTGACACGGATAAACGCGAAAGAACATTGGCAACAGTTCGTAATGATCAATTACAAAAAGTGTCGGAACGTATCGAGGAGTAAGTTGGAGTTGCTGAACAATAAATCCGTCTCTTCAAAGAGACGCGAAACGTCGAAACAATGAAATTGAAATAGATAAGAATAAAAAGGTCGGGAATGACGAGGCTCGCCGTAAGCGTTTGGCATAATCCATTTGTCGCCCCATCAAAAATCTTATACGCGCGCGCACCCCGTTTTCATATCGTTATAAAACTCTCGTGTGTCACAGATCGTTTTATTGAGCGTGTAGGCGATACAGAGAGCGTATGCATGAACATACACACACACAGCCGCGAGTACGCACACGAAGAAATTTTTGTTTCCTCATCGGTTTCGAGAGATCGATTTTACACGTATGTCCCCTCCGAGATTTTTCTTTTTTTTTCTTTACTCGGAAGGTCATTAAGATATATAGATTAATTATCGCATCTAACCCGAGTCGTTAATCGATTTTATCGGCTCATTTCGCGCGACATGGATTCGCGAAAATATCCGTCGCGCCACATAAAAACGATCGTGCGAAAAAAAACGATGAAAAAAAAAAAAAGAAAAACACCAAACCAAAAAAGATGGTTAAAGTTTTTTTTTTTTTGGAAAATTGTCCAGTTTCCAGCGTAAATGAGAGAACGTGAGAAAAAAAAAATCACTCACCCTGTGCCAATCGCCTCGCAACTGGTTTCGATCTCATCGCTGCCCGCCGATCGCCAATAAACTCGTTGACAGTGCAACACTAACAATCCGAGTGCCGAAACTTGGAGCCATGCGACCGCCGATTTATCTCGTCATCAGCACTGAATTTCCGTTCATTTGTTTCAATGTGAAATACTATGATTTATCAAGTAAAAATGAAAATCAACTTTTTCTCGTGGAAAATCGTCTTTGCTGGTTTTTGCAAGGATAAGGTAAGTCACCCCCGGTCACTCGAATCACACACATGTAAAAGCACGCCAAACAGCTGTCGTACGAAAGCTCGTATTCGCGTAATGAATGAAAATGATGATTGACGAAAAAATGACACGTTAAAAATCGTTTTCGTGGTAAATGGAAATATATCCAGTCGGATTAAGAATGTTGTTCACCACTCGCTGCTAATTGAAAATACGAAATAGTTTTCGCGCCAATATGTTCAATCTCTTCGCGCTGTATTTGGCGAAGCTCTCAAAATCGCTCACTGTCACTGTCCCGGTCTTTGGAGAACGCGTTTAAGCTCCTGGCAGAGATGAGGTGAATGACTAAGTTTGAGTATTTAATCAGTAGATATTAATCCTCATGGTGTCGGCGAGTAGGAGCAGAGAGCGATGCCGTTGCTCCGTAGGTTAATTGTTTCACCCTGTGTCACAATGTCGACAGAGTCGGAGCGCCCAAGAGCCAGATAACCTTCTTCTCCACCTCGTTGTGGCGTTCTCCACCTTCTCGCGGTTCCCTCCTCTTTCTCTCCTTCTCTCTTGCTCTCTCGTCTCTCCACCGCTCTTTGCCACCCTCGACGAGCCCGCGACACTCGCAACTCCCTCTATCTCACTTTTCTCTCTTACTCATGTGTGCGAGAGATTTTATCTTGGTGTGTGTGGGCCCGTGTCTATGTGTATGTTGATGTGATTGTGTGTCAGTTCCTGTTATGTACTCTGTAGGTTCTGAGTCGTCTCGCCTCGACGACGACGACGCGGGAACGACGCACGGCGTCGGTGGTAGCCGCGCTCGTCTCCTCCACCACCACCATCAGCCACCACCACTACTGGCTTTGCTTAACCTCCCCTTACCGCCCCTTCCACACTTATAATCCTACACAGTACGAATCTACGTGTTTCCACCGCGCGCCACCTCTTCTTCGTTCCTCTCGTTCACCTCCCTCTCCACGTCAATTCAACGCTGCTTTTTTACGTGTGCACTTCGTCTTCGCCCTCTTCTTCCTCCCTCTCTTTCTCCGTTGTTCCCCTCACGTCTCTGTTCCTCCTTTTATTTTCCTTTGCCCCTCCCCCTTCTCCTCCATTTTTTCTCTATTTTTTAAAATTTTTCATTCTTCTTTAGCTTCACTACTTTGTTTTTTCTTTTCTTCACGTGCTCATTCTACTTTTTCTTTTGGCCTCCTCTTTCGCGTGCCCTATTTCAAGAATATCGTCTTCTTTCTTGTCCCAGCTCTTTCCTTCACTATTTATTATTTTTCTACTAACTTTCTTCGCCATTTTTTCAACCGGAAGTCTTACGAGTTCTCAATTTCGCACGCGATGCCAGGCCAATTCGAAAAATACTACAATACCAGGTTTTCATGCTCTGAGACGTTGTTGTTGTTTTTTTTTATTTATTTTTTTTTTTCACTTTTCAATTCATTTTGTGTCAAAAATAAATTGACCATAACGAACAAGAAACCAGAAAGTTACACAAAATTCTGACACCTGCAGGTACTCGATGCACTCGTTCGGATTACCGTACAGCAAATGGCACAAAATCGACGTTTAATGAATGGATTACTCGTAGACCTAATACACTTTTCAAGCCAGTTTGGTCCATATATAGATATATTTGCGAGTTGCGTGGCTCTCGCGATATTGTAGGTCGTCGTCGTAGCAACCCTCCTTCGGTTTCGTTACCTGACTTGGTGGTCACGACCTCGAGACTCCCCCACTCTTAATACCGGAAAACCGAGTGTGTTTTCCTCGTGTCGAGCCCCATTTTCTGGGCAGTCGGACCGGCAAGCCACGTGTGTTTCATCCTCTTGAAATTTATCTCAGAGAATTGCTCGCTGCATTACTTTGATGCATTTTTCGTCGTTGCACTGGAATAATTATCATTTGGGATTGAGATCTACAGAAAATTGAGGGATTCAATTTTTAGAGAGAAAAAGTTTCTCAGTAGATTAACGAAACGTTGAGCCAGACTCGACGACATTGATCGGCAGCTGGAATCAAAACCATGAGGTTCCATTATTCGAAAACCTGAATCGTATCTATGCAAATGTGTGCAAGTACACGGCCTGATTCGTTGCACACTTGCAACGAGGTCCATGAAACGTGGACTTTCCTGTACGACCAGGACAACGAGAGGATGGGAAGACGGTGGGTACACACAATCAGCTACCGAGTTCTCTGCTTTCCCGGTTTACGATGTTCTCTCTCCCTGGTATATAATCGCGCACCCTTTCGAGCGCAGCTTCAGCTCCGCCCTGCTCTTCTGTCTCTTGTTTGCATCGCTCCAACCCCCTGCGGTTTCCATTCCCTCTTCGCCGCGTCTCTTCGTTTTCAGGGATCCCAAACATTCCTACTACTTCAATGACTATTTATTTTTAATGACCCTCTTTTTATTGTTTTCTGATTGGATAAGCTCCTCGTCTGGCGAGAATTTGACATTTTTTTCAAAATCAGACAAAAATCTTCATCTCGATATCATTCTCGTCCAATAAATCCAATGACATGCAAATCTTTCTAACCGGCTTCTATGATCTCTTGATAATTGGGTCAACGATTTCATTGAAATTTGACCTACACGTCCGTTGAACTGTTTCCCAGAAATGGTACACTGAGAAAACAGTTTATTTATAATAAAGAAATATATTTAGCTGATACTTTTACTCAAACATTCATTAACTGTTAAAAAATTTGTTAATAATCAAAAAAT